>VYZX01022949.1:0-61443 GCA_013401335.1 Brachypteracias leptosomus
CGGCTCCGCCGCGACGACCGGAGCCGAGCCAAGGGCCGGCTGTGGGTCCCGGGAGGGAGCGGAGCCTCCGGGGGCTTTGCCATTCGTCCCACACCCTCGGTTCGTGGCTTTAACTTTGGTGGGTTTTTTGTTGGTTGTTTTGGTTTTTTCCTCTTTTCCTAATTGCAATTGGGAATGTCACAATATGATCATGCTCATGGGGATAATTGCTTCTATATCAGGTTTTAAATACAAACCCAATAAAATTCAATACATTTCCAAATGATGGTGACAGGCACATTTACCAAAACTAGGCGTGCAACCCACAGGGACGCAGAGAACGTGGAAGGTGAGAGAATGGCAGAGCCACTCTTTGGGAACACTCAGACTCCAGGGATACAGACAGAAAAGATTAATTTTTCGCTCAGTGAAAGCCCAGATGTGGGGATTTTGAATGTATAAAACACAACAAAGGAATTTTGGCCAAGACTCAATGCCTTTCAAAAGGGTCAAAGCACAACTGACTCTTAGGTTTGTCTATTCTAGTGCAAGTAGTGGCAAAAATTCTGCTTCCCCTAACTATCAGAGAATTATAGAATCACAGAATCATTTTGGTTGGAAGAAACCTTTAAGGTCATTAGGTCCAACCATCAACCCAGCACTGCCAAGTCCACCACTAAACCACGTCCCTCAGCACCACATCTACACATCTTTTCAATACCTCCAGTAACAGAAGAATGTCTCACGAGATTAATAGATATTGCCTGGTTTATCCCCCTTGTTATTAAAATCTGCTGCTAGAAATACCATTCCCTTCATTTAGATGAGATGCCCAAGTACCTGGCTAGTGTCAATATTTGCCCTTTTCCAGTTTATGTTCACAGCTGCCATTGATGTAAGCAAACAGATGACAACCTGAACCATATTTTACAAACTGACACACACACTGCTTTGAAAAAGTTACCTCCACAAAGTTGAAAAAAAGTTAATTGGGGAGAAAAATCTACAGGCAAACAGGGAAATAAAGAAGTTTACAGGGAAATATGGTGGGTTGCCAAAAAGTCTACCATCAAGCAAGAGGATAACTTTCCTTGAAAGCCCAATCCTGGAGAAGTTGAGTCAGCAACTGAGAAGGTAAAAATTACCATATAGAACAAACATTGAGAGATGAAAGTAGATGGCAATCAACATTAATTGAAAAGTGTTGAGATCTCATAAGGGAAGCAAAAACTTAAGAGGCAAATCCATGCCTGGAAAGACTGTGGACAATAAAGCATTTGTATATTTGGGAGAATAAGGAGTAGTATTAGAAGAGAAGGCCAAAAAGGTAAAAATAAATAAATAAAATAAATATTTCAGGACTATGTTTGAAAAGAAAGGGAGGATGTGTTTCCAGATTATTGACTCATTAAAGAGATTAAGATGCATCTCCTAAGAACATACAAAAACCAGGAAACCTGGAAAGATGACACACTTGATCCCAAAAGCGTGGGTGGGAGAGTAGAGAGAATAAGCAGCTCTCTGACACTTCTTCAAGTACATCTTGGCATAATAGGAAAATCTTGAAAGATTAAGTGTTCAGATTTCTGATAAACCCCAGAAAAACTAATCATGGTGACCAGGTTGTTACAGGCTGTTTAGCCTAATGTTAATCAACCCTAAGAAAAACAAGAAATTAAAAATCCAATGTATGGATAAAGTTTGTTTTTATGGGAAGTCATCTGACAAGCAAAGAGGATCCATATTTTTGAGAGGAAATCATCATCGTGGTCATTAAAGTTACACAGCCATGGCTATAACAGGCTTTTGAAAAGTGTGTTGCTCAACAATACATGACATTCTCATTACATGTGTCAACTATTAAGGACCAGATAAGATGAGCTTAGTTGAAACAGAATGTGTTTTAATAGAGCTCAGTGCAAAAATATGACTCCGGGTGACCAAAGCTGCCCTCCACTCTAGAGCAAAACTGTGTGGGGTTTACTCTGAGCATAGGGAAGGATGTGGGGGTCAGAGTAGGAAGGAGCTGTGCTATAATCCTAGAGAAAAGGTGCCTAAAGAGCATGCAGCTCTCCTCAGATGTTTCAGAGGAGTAACAACCAGGAGTAGGGAAGCTATTTTCTCTCTGCATGAAGCATCAGAGACATAGATACTGGCAGCTGTCCAAGTTTGGAATCTGCATTTTAAAAAGGATGTTAAAATACTAGAGAAGGTTAAGAAAGGAACTCTAAAAATAATTTGAAGCAATTCCTCTCCGGGGAGAGATTTCAGGTGCCCAATCTATTCAGCGTTCCAAGAAAAGAGGCAATATGATTACATTGTGTAAGTGTCATCACAGGGATATAGCAGCAGGTACTAATAGGCTCTTAAAGCTAGTGGATAAAGGCATAATAGGAACTGAAGTTTAGACTAGACAATGCAACTTAGAGAGAAAAGTGGTTGAATAAACAGTGATTGCCCATTGGACAAAGGTGAGACTGTCCTGGGAAGTGAAAGACAATCTACTCATATTCAAATTAAACAAACAAACATTGCTGGAAAGCATGCTTTATGTGCAATACATAAAATTCTTCGCATTAATGTATAGTCTAGTAGTCACTTCTCACCTTAAAAGTACTTCTTAATAAAAACAGTAGAATATATTTGATTACTTTTGTTGCTGAAAGATGAACTACAATTAACTAGGTTAACGTTTTGACTTAGAAACATTTAGGTTGGAAGAGACCTCTAGGATCATGAAGTCCAACATCTCACTGACACCTAGACCATGTCTCAAAGCACCACATCTACTTGTTTTTTGAACCCCTCCAAGGATGGTGACTCCACCACCTCCCTGGGTAGTCTGTTCCAATGCCCAACCCATGACTTATAGTCGTCTAGTTTGGTACAATAGCTGTGGGTTCTTCCCATATCATTTGTTTCTGTTCATGGGAACATCTGAGGCTTTCCCTTTGCCTGGCTACCCAGAGCTCTGTTCTGGTAGAACACCCATACTTTCCATGAGCATCCAAGCAGCTGTAAATATGTTTCCTCTCAGGCTAGCAAGATATTTGCCACCACCTTACCCTAGTCTATCACCTCCTTCAGATAAACAAACCTTGTGACTTTTGTCCCTTTCCAGCCTCCACAGAAGCATATAAAGCATTCACCAGCATGATCACAAGTCACCTTGCCTGGATTACAGTGAAAAGCATAATCTCTACTTTTTTATGCTATTAAAAATAATTTTACAGTGTCTGTAGCATAGGGAGGAGGGGTGTATCTCTGAATTTTGGATACTATTTATGACTTAAATAATATATTACAAATTCTCCTGCCTGTTTTCAATGCTTCTGAAGTAATTCCAGCTGACCTATGCCTTGGAGAAAGTTACAAGACTATCATATTCAAACTTGAGTGTGTGCAATGTGGTCAGTAAGTAGAAGAGAAGTGGCATGTGGGGAAACCCAGCTCCAGATTCTCAATATACAGAAACTCAGAAGCTGGATTTAGGTAACAACTGATAATGAGCAAACGACACATTGAAATTTACTACCTCTACTATGTACCACAATATTTTGTTAGATTGCCCTTTTATAAGGTAAAAATAATTTGTTTATAACCTTTTTGACTTAAAAGGTAACTCGTTATGCTTAGATTGTGCTGGATTGTCTGTCTATACCCCAAATTTCAAACAGTCTCAAAGGGAATGGCTAGAAATTGTTTCATTTAAAGGTGAGGAATCTCCTCTAGGTTGCTAAGCTCCTCTGTTATGGAATCCCATGATGTTTTGTAGACCTCTATCTCAGCCTGTTGGTACAATCATTGCAAAGAGGTAAAATGGCAAAAGGCTTAAAAGCTAGGCTTTAAAAGACTAGACTGCCTAAATTCTGTTGAAGTAGGGATTTAACTGGAAGTTAGGAATCTTAATCCAGAAGAATACTGAAGATGGCATTGCAGTGTATTGAAAAAAGCCTAAATTAAATGTGTTGGCTCCCTTTACCATTAAAGGAAAGATCATGCAAACTTGATGCCTTACTGTGTATGGGACTTAGATACATCCAAAGGTCAGTGATCCTGTGTTGAGCTGGGCAGAAGCAAATGCCAACCTATGGAAAATATACACCACAGGGTAAGTGAGAAATCCCACCTCTCTCTCTCCTCTCAGGAGGTTTCAGTTGGCAGCTCGGTTCCCTCTGCACTATATTTCAATAGGGGTAGGACCCTGGAAGGTGCTGGCTGGGAGAGACTTGGGGTTAGTGCTACCTCCAATGAATCCTGAAGGTTTCTTGATGCTGATGGACAGCAGGGAAAGTTGATTGAAATATGATCTCTCTGCAGGTGCTCAGAAAAACAAGTCCTTTTGCCTTCCCTAGCTATGAGGCTGAAATTGATTCTTGTTTACAGCTGGAGAAGAAGAGATGGTAACACTGGGAGACCATATAAAGCATAAAGCATCACCTCACCTATTTGCTGCCAATACTGTGTTTTGAGTCAAAAACCCCAATGAGTTTGTTCATTTAGAGAGTTAATTGAGCAATACATCTTTCTTGACCTAGCTGACATTGTTAATACTCCATCCATCTTCCTGTTCATATGCTAATAGCTATATTGCCTGTCACTTACTTTATTACAGCATCTGGCCTTAGATTGGAATACTGCTTCATTCTTCTGTAACATTGTTTAAATTACTATAGTTGCTACCATGGTTCTGGTTTCATTTACTTAGATCGATTTAATATTCTTGATAATGCCCCGATGCTGTAAAGAAATCTTCAGAGTAAAGTTCCAGAAAAAACCCTGTGTTCCAGTCAAGATAAACTCCTCATGGAAGCAATGGGAAAGGTTCAATAGCATTTATAGGAAAACTGACATTTTCATTTAAAAATTATGAAAAAGGTTGAAAGGAGCTTTATCTTGTTTGATCCTTATTAAGTTTTCATAGTGAGATGGTGCTCCCTGTGTCCCAGAGGCAAAAATTGTCATGTCTTATCATGCTTGTTTAGCATCTGCTTTTGTTATACAGATTTTTTTTTGTAAACTACAAGAACCCAGGAGATTGATGCTGCTGAACATCTTTCTGCCTGTTCCTTCTTCTCTTACAGCTTCTTAAAAATAAAGAAAATTTGAAAGAAATATGTCTCCTTTCTGCAATTTCTTTCTCTTCCATAATAGCTCACTCATCTTCCTTAAAATTTCAGCTTTTTCTGCATTTCTCTTTACTTGCATGTAGAGGCTCACTAAGTCCTCGGTCAAAATATTGGCTTTTCCTTTGCAATGTAAAAATATCAAAAAGTTGGTTTTCTCCTGTTACTAGGTTATTTTCCTTGCTATCCTATAAAGGGAGTTACTTAAATGTTTTACTCTGAGAAAAAGTGAACTGACAGGATCCAGCCCTGGCTCTGCAGAGTAGCCAGGGTGTCAGCACTGGGCCAGCACCACCTGCCATCCCAACTGGGTGGTTTCTCCCACAGTACACCAGAAACTTAATTACAAGTGCCCACCTTACTTACTACTTTTTCTTACCTTTCTCCTTCTAAGGCAGAGCATGTGGAACCAAATACATTAAAGGTTTACCAGCTACTGTTATTAAGCTTACCATCTTCCATACCCTACAGCATCAGGGGAAAGGAGGGAACGATTGTGACTAGCATCAGATCCAGGTATCTTCCTCTTTTTTCTAGAACTGTCAACCAGACTGACTGGAGACAGCCTTCAGCTTAAGTGTGGGATAAGGCTCAAATCTGTATCTCTGTGTCTGTGCTGCTGCTGACAGAGTGAAGCACAGTCCTGCTGAGGCAGAATTTCTGAATGCACAAGAATTCAAACTTCGAAACAGTGCCAGTTCCTAGCGTTTTAATCAACGTCCAGGGGAAATACTGTGAAGAGCCTAAAAGAAGCTGTAAGTTGTAACAGAGATTCTTTCCAAAAAAAGACAAATTGGAAATGTATTAGCCAAGTCTGTCGAAAGAGGGGAACCTCCTGGAGAAGCTGCACAGAAATGTGTGATTAGAGATCATCTGTGCCTCACGTTGGAAGTTCATGTGATCTGGAATGAAAAGAGCCATGCTAAGTGCTATTTAAGTGGCTCATAACTTCTGTGGTATAATGGTAAACCTTGGAAGTAGAGGTTGCCAGCTACATGCCATTCTCTAATGCCTAAGAGAAATACAGAGCTCAGCCTCTGAGGAAAAACACACTCTAGTGTGGACAGTATATATTAAATGTTACTGCAGTTTTCAAATTAGGGGCAGAATCCTGCTTCACAATATTTTGGTTGAAATGTATCAGTGAATATGTTGCAGAAGGGGTAGCATTCACACGGACAAAGTTGCATGCTCAGCAGACATCCTACATCTTGCTCCTTAAGCAATCATCAGCAGAAGAGGGTGCAGAGCTGCGAAAAGCAATGCTCACCTTGCCAAGGCTACACCACAAGTTCTAAGTGGCATAACCACACTGAAAGGTTTTCTAGTGAGAGGCTCAGCTTTTGAGAGGACAGCCCTGAAATTCTTCCACCAAAATGAAGCTATTAACTGCCAGCATAGCGGGTGCATATGAGGGGACAAGTTACATGTGCACATCCTAGCTACAATTCAGAGATTACTTGAAGTGACATTTCCTTTACAGTGTTACCCTTCCACAGAGCTACCGCACTCAGATCAAAGGTGCAGTGCACCCAGTGACACTTTGTCAAGAATTCCACCAACAAGACTCTGAAAGCAATAATGAAAAATAGATGCACCCAGGATAATGGCAGGAATGTTTATATGGCCCAGTTCAGACAGATGCAGAGATTCCTGGTCTCACTTGGGAGACAGGAAGCATATACTGGAATTAACTGGGCATTTTTCTATACTAATAATATGCCTTGCTAATGAACTGCAATAAAGCATTTATACGGTGCCACAGAGGCAGCAAACACAGACACTTGGCCAAATGGAAGATAGTAATATGTTCTGCCAAAAACAGACATGTGAGGTTACTAATGGAGGTTTTCCAAGAGAGATTCCTGGGATTTATCACATTTCACATGATCATTAATAACCATAGTGCATATAAGCAAAATGGTAAATTCATGGATGACCTAAAATAAGGCGCCATTGGCAGTAGAGAGACAAGCATGCATGTAATACAGGAGAACCCCATTGATCTGACTGAGAAAAATGTGATGAAACTCAATAGTATATAATGCCAGGTCATGAATTTACAGACTATACGTATTTCTGCTCTTAACTGGAAGCTTGTTGGTTGGGATACTGGTTCATGAGGATATCAATGTCACAAATATCCTATTATCCTTACCTCCTTCAAATGTGGCCTTAAGATGCTTTAGCAGACAGGATCAGCAGTGATGGGGGACATACAAATCTCCTCACATGAGGCCTCAAGAAAGCCCACCTGGAGCTGTGTGTAAGACGAACTGCACTTGGAGAAGATGCAGAAAAGGACAGCTAGCAGAGAGAGGGGATGAAGAAATATTTATGAAAAAGTTAAAATCTTGGCAACAAGGGGAAGGCCCAAGGGGATAGGATTGCTCTCTGTTGGTATATCAGGAAGGCTAAATGCAGTGCAAAGAAAATAGCCATTTGGGATTTGGCACTTAAGAAAAAGACTGAAAGTTGATCATACTTGAAGGAATACACTAAAATGGAGGGAATTTTTTAACTATGAGAACAGTGAAATTTTCTAATTACCTAACTGAAATTAAGGAAGACATGAGAAGCTGATGTGAAGGAATTATTAAACGATTGCATGCAACAGCAAGGTTTGGACTAGATGACCCAGGAAATCCCCTTTGTCTACATCCAAACTTAGCTTTAAAAGTCGACAGGCTATTTCTTTTCTTTCCCTCCCCTAAAAATAGCATAAATACTATTATTGGAAGACACCAGATGGTGCTGTCACAGACTGTTTTATAAGCTCAGTACACCCAGACTTCTATTTTTACAGCTTATGGCCGAAATGCTGTGTAGCTGTGTCATGTTAAGCATATTTTATGATGTTCCTGCATATTATGTTGAAGTTTGGTGCTCAAATCTGTGACTGAACAGGTTCTTAGAAGCAGTGCTACTCTCAAAGGAAGCACTTTCATATGCAGATATTAAAATTCCTCTTCAAATGGTGTTTTTACCACCGAGTTGAATGAAAATTGCATTGAATCCTAGGGATGCCAAGCACATGAAAAAGATGAGAGCCCAGGATTTTGCTATCTCATTTTCTTATTTCCTTCATTGGGTCTTTCTTTAAATTAAGTGGAAGGATATTTGTTACCTGGACTGTGACTCAGACTACAGCCTATGAAGACTTTGAACACAGAGCTAAAAGTACATATAGTTGTCACTTGAAAATTCGATAGAGCTCAGATGAGCTTGATTAATTTTTGGCTATTACCACTTCTTGCTCTCTTTGTGCTTTAGATCTCTGTCCTCCTATAAGGCTAATCTCTAAAAGTGAGTGTTCTGAACTAATCACTGAAATACTACAGACGTTGCATTTAGAGTATAGATAATAACCCTGTCCTTTGTACTGTGTTCTCTTCTCTCATACATTTATAAACTGGTTACCACTACAATTAGAATGACAGAGAAATGATCCGTGCAGGGTAAGAACTGATGAATGATTTATAAGCACTTTTGGCAAAAAAGTCACTCAAGGAAGTTTGCTCATCAAGTTCTTGTTCTAATCTCTGATATGAGCTTTTTTTTTCATACAGAATTGAGCACAGCAGTTTGCAATAACACTGCTGTTTGTCTGACAGAGTTAAATTGCTCAAATCCCTTTATTACATTGCACCTTTATTTGGCATATGCCTTAGTCAATATCTTGTCTAAAAGCTTCTTTTTGTCAAGACACTAAAAGTTTTGTTGTCGTACAAGTCAATTTAATGGTTCATTTTAACATCATCCTGGGAAGAGAAAAGGCTTTTCTGGAGTCAGTATGGGTTTGGTTTTGTTACAGATTGCAAAGACTAATTAGGATTCCTGTAAGAGGGTAAATTATGATCACCTATTCTGATTTCCTACAATGCTAATGATGTTATTAACATTTAAATTGTTAATATTGTTTTTAATATCAGAGATCATTCCTAGGTCTATGCTTTATGAAACAGTAAAAACCAACCAAACAAAAGAGTATTGTTTCAACTTGTTAGCATTTCAAGAATTTATGTAGGGTTTTATATTCCATTATACTTCTCAAACTTCACAAACTACTTTTTGATCTTCAAAATAAGTTTGTAGAAATTAATTAGTTGACTCCTAAACTTCCTGTGAACATAAGCAAAAGTTACTTCCACTATAAATAATTTTCCTATTGCTATCCAAACTGTCAATAAAACTAGCAAAATGTTTCAATAGGTGGTAGGGCTGCTCCACTAATGTTGTATAGGATAAAAAGTACATATAAATGCAAAATAAGCATTTAGGAGAAACCTAAGTTTCTTTTCTCTAGGCATAGCATAGCCTTGTTCTGGTTTCTTTACCTTGAGTACTTTGGTCCTAAATGGAGTGCTTGGTTTAGTAATTGAATGCAGCTACCTGTTCTGACACACATAAGCTAACACATACAAGTTTTCTCCCGAAATGCCTGCTTGCTTCCAAATAGCCTGGAGAGGTCTAAAAGAAATATTTTATCATATTTATCAAGTATCAAGCCTTCCACAGTCCAACTTCTAAAAAATCAGCCTTCAGGCAAGTTTTTGAAAGACAAGAGGCTGAAATGATTTGTCAGGAAGCCCTCAACCCTTTCGTCTATGAGCACCTCCAAAGCTGTCTGAGAAAGCAGAGACCTTCTCTCCACCTTGAGGCAGAAGCAGCCTCACAACCTCCTTGGGGGCAAGCTAAGGCTCTGTGCTGCAGAAGCAAAGAGAAGGGAAGGAAGCTGCCATTGAGAAACATTACTTGACACTCCTAAGACTGGTGGAAGATCATATGGTTGGTGATATTTCTGTGTGCAGTTTTTACAGGGATAGCTATACTTGTGAGTTTTCTACCAATGTTCTGCTTGTTGAGAAATATTATTATTATATTATTATTAAAGTAGTATTATCCTTGGGGATCAGGGGATTCATTTGGAACCTAGTGTCCTCTGTTTGAGCAGCAGACAGCTGCGTCCCCCTTCTCTATTTTAAAGCAGAAGGAAAAGTGCACCAAAACAAAAATGCTCCACTTCCTCTGTAAATATATTTAAAACTTTTAGGGCAATTATGTGGCACCTTGTAGTTAGCCAATCCCTCAGTAGAAGGAAGCACTCGATAGATATCCTCAGAGTTAATCTGTAGCTATGGGTCAGCGCCCTGAGGAACTGACTGCTTATACAAGTTACTTCAGGCTGCTCTTGTGTTTTCAGCACTGACCCCAGAGGTTTCACCAATGTTCCCTCACAATATTTCAAATGAAGACGGGAGCTTACAAGCAGTAGCCACAGTGTGACATTTCTCTGCTTTTCAGAACTGGAGGGCTACTGACTCCTGGATAAAAGAAAACCAAACCAAAAGGAGACAATGCATCATTTGTATCCCATGCCTGTCGCCCACCTGAGGGCAGGTATCTGTCACTGACATGGGTTAGGAGCAGATCATGACATTTGCATGTAGGCACTGCTTCATGCCTGATTGACTGTGTAGTAATGTGTGGTAGTCTCTGAATTTTTGTTTTCTTGCAGACCTTCTGATGTCCTGTGGACACTGATTAGTCCTGGATAACAGGCCAAATAACACAGCTAGAATATTGTGCCCATGAACCACAGAGATACAGCAACCAGGGTAGGTGGAAAATAAATCAAATACTTGGTGTGCTGCAATCCACAGGTAGTGGAAACATTTTCACACTATTTAGGAAATATTTGTGTTGCTTTCATGCATATCACGGTGAGTTGTGCAGAAAGAAAATTGCTTTCTTCTGCTAGTCTACTTTTTCTGATACTCAACCTAGTGATTTATTCATAGGACTCTGGAAATGGATGTATTTTAGCAGACATACAATCTGTGTGAATCAACATCCCACCTCTGAGTGGTGAAAACAAGGAAACACATTGGAAAGTACAAAAAGCCCTGTGATAACCTGATGGGAGGTAATTTGTCCTCTCATCATTGCCTCCAGCTTATACTACACTGCCTTCCAGAAATGACTGTCTCAAATCTTGAAGCACAACATTTTTGCTTTGTGCTAGCATCAACCACCAGAAAGATGTGCCCTGAAATACCTCACAGTCCAGTCTCTGAGTTACACTGACATCTCCTGGTAATAAAGTCTGCCTGTATATTTCTAACCAAGCCTTTCTTCCCAAGGCTATTGAGAAGTTCAGATGTACTCCTTCACTGATACATTGAGATTAGAAATTTTTTTATATTGACTTCTCAATCTTCTAACTACAGACTTTACATTAACTTTGGCACTGAATAACAGAAGAAGAATGACATACCTTAGGTCTGCACACAGCCACTGAGGGCTACTTGCACATCATATTTCACAGCTCTCTGCACTACCTAGCAAAGCCAGAAAGGAAGTCTAGGAATGATTTCGATGCTATACAAAAGAGAGATAGTTTCCTTCCTCAAACCCGCTGGAGGTTTAAATCAGATTTCAAGGCAGTCAAAAGATTTTTAACTTTCAGGCCATGGTTGAATGTAAAGAATTTCAACTTTACAAGCTTTTTATGTGATTAAAAGTAATTTTGTAACCCTAAGGGAATATTTGTGATCATGAAGTATCATTAGAAACGCTAGCCAATGTGAATGTATGTAGCCAATGTGTTAGATTACTCATAATAAAGTTATTTTAGAAATAAGTTTCTCACCAGCTGATGCAAAAGGTTTAGTCTTTTTACTTCAATCAGCACAAACACTGACAATATGGTATTTTTCTGTATATTAGCACAGTGCCACAACTTTTGGGTTACACATATTTAGACTCATAGAAATATTTACCTAGGAGGCTTTACTTGCACAAAATTTATTTGCTTTTTTTGTTTTGTTTTTAAGGATTTATTTTTTTTTTTAAATCTCATTTTGGCTTAGAACATTAACCTCAACATGAGTGAAATTCTAGCAAGGAGGCAAACCCATACTCTCTGAGAGTAAGATCATACCCTCCACTTTAATACAGGACTTGTATAGGAATAATTAGTGTTGCAGCCAATGTTGTGATTCTCCATAGTTTAATTAAAAATCAAGCTCCTTTATACAAGGACAAATCTGAAGCTTTACCAGATGTCCACACGAGGTCATCATTGCTCCATGAGAAGAATTTCTCTGCAGTCTAGTAAGAAAAACATTGCTGCCTTCTCAAGTGTATTGGATTTACTCAATATTTACACGAGTTAAGGAACTAAATATAGAAATGTCACTATTGAAATTATTTTTGCTTTCTTAACGAAAAAAAAAAAGGAGTTTCTGCAACAAATTCAAAACAATTTCTTAAAATATATACCGTTATCTTTAATACATCTTTTCTCACTTTCCTTAAATTTCTTCCTTGAACCTTTCCACACACTAATAGTTCAACTTTAAGACAAGGATCAAGGAAGGGGATATTATTTGGGACATTTTTCTTGCTAGGAGAAACAGCTGCTTATCAGTCTAAAAGAATGGATAGTAAAAATCACAGCTCATGTTCTTTCTTAAGAGATCTTTTGACCCTCTACGATCAACTCTGTCCCTCATCCCATTCTCAACTTTAAAAACAGTTGAAATGCTACTTCTCTACTTTGTTATCTGATACAAGGCTGCCTCAGTAGCATAAGGATGTAGAAAAGTATGCAAACTGTTTTATACTTGGAGCCCTCCAGACATTCTCTTACCTTGATTACATCTAAAGCTTGCCAATTTCTTTTCACATAATCTCTTGAAAATTACAAACTTTAACTACAATTTCACCTAAAAATTCCTACCTAGGAATCCATCTCATGTCCTAACAGAAGCTTCATCCATTTCATGTATCTACAGGAGCTTCCTTTTGTCTTGCCCTGGCAAATGCAATCTTGCCATATTCACAGCACTCTTAAAAGACCAAGATAAGATGATCTTGCCTTTTCCCCTCTTTCTTTATATTCCTCCACTAGCTCTTTCTCGCTGGTCACACCAAATTTTTGCTGCCAACATCACTTTGAGGAGCATTGTAATCTCTCTTGGGTTTGCCACCACTGCATCCTCACCCACCCTGCCACCTCTCTGCCCATGCTGCCAGTTTCTGCTGCCTGCTCAGTTTCCAAAAAGCACTGGCACACCTTCTTCCACCTGCTTCACACAGAAGGGCAGATCGCTTTGTCTTCCTTCAAAAGCCTCCTTAAAACCGATGTCCATTACTCAAATGGCGAGATATAAAACTCAGTGTAGTTTGCTTTGATCACTGCCAGTTGTCCTTACCTCATTCTTTCTCAGAAGCTCATCTGTATCCAGCTGTAAGCTCTCTGAAGGGGAACCATCTTCTCCCTTTTTATGATCCCTTATGTAGTATCATCCCATTCCATTCTAAGGGCTTCTATGTAATGAAACCAAATAAGCACAGATTAAGGGTTTAAATTATGAGGGAAACATCTTGCATAACTTATTTAGTGTGGAGACATGGTCAGTCTGGGAATGGGCCTGAATGTCAGCAAATTCCATCTGGTTTTGAGCAACATAGGGAACAGTTTAGAACAAAAGTATTATCTTGACTACAGACTGCCTTCATTTGGGACCTATATGACTCCACAGCATGTTTCCAAATCCAGTCATGATAGAGACAATATCC
The DNA here is from genome assembly GCA_013401335.1 of Brachypteracias leptosomus. Classification (NCBI taxonomy): domain Eukaryota; kingdom Metazoa; phylum Chordata; class Aves; order Coraciiformes; family Brachypteraciidae; genus Brachypteracias; species Brachypteracias leptosomus. Next base: position 13,692 of record VYZX01022949.1, read on the forward strand.
AATTCACTGAAATCAACAGTAAACTCCCATTGATTTTCAGCAGAGCTAGGATAACATCTTCAGTTAGGCAGGCAGTTCAGAATCACATCAGCACAAAGAAATTGTTGTAGTGGCCATAGTTTCATCCAGTGATATCACCATGGAAACCTCATCACAGATCAAAGCTAACAATCCAGTAGCATTCGATTAGCACCAGTGTCAGGCCACTCTCACAAGCACCTATGATTTATTGGAATACTAAAAGCTTGCGGGAAAAACACTGCAAAAGGAAAGAAAACTAATTCATTAATTTCAGGGATATATTATACCATGCAAGTTTGCTAGCTACAGCAAATAGTCATGGTACTTTTAAACTATTTTAAAATAAGTAATTCCACAATTAATATTTATTTCATATTTTACCCATGACTGTCCTCATCTCACTTGAGAAACAGATTCAAAATGAAAAAGAATTATGTTGAGGAAATGAATGTACTACTGATGTATGTTCAGCTTGCAGTACAAACAAAATGTATTAGATATTCTGAATAATTGTATACGATGAATGTATAAGAAAAGCACACTATTGTGGCTTACATTTGAAAGCTGTAATATACTGACTAGCTCTGTCAAATAGATGACTTTTTCCTCATGCAGAGAGTTGGTTACTCTTTTATACTATATGAATCATAGTCTAAGGTTCAATTACTCTGAATAGTCTAACTAGATTACTTAGACCTGACAAAATACATTTTTATGTTACAACAAGAGGAATATGATAAAAATCTACTGTCTAAAATTTTCTAATTTATTATGGCTACTACCTATAGCATAACTAAACCAGCTCCAACTGTTTTACATCTTTATTGTATTTCCCAAGAAAACTGCAACACACTTTATGCAGGCAAAGTTCTTTTAATTCTTACACCAAATATTAGCTTTAATGTCAGATTTCATGTCTTCCACCTTTCATCAAGTGATCATTGTCTGTTAAATCATATTATGCATATGCACAGATATTCTGTTAATTGATGCCCAAGCATTACAGAAGTATGCTAGCCTGCATTACTCTGCTAAACTAGTTATCTTATAGCCAGATGGATGAATCCAGGACAGCTCTGCAATCAGGAATGAATGCAAGCCATTTTAGGTAGCTCAAAGTTCAATATCCCCCACACACTTAATGAAATGAGGAAAAATTGATATCAGAGTTTTCACTCCTTTTTATTCACAAATCCTAAACAAAACCTTGACTCCTTCTGTGTTCAAGGGAATCCCCTCCCCCCAAATTTCTCTGCTCATGGCTTCAATCCAGCATTTGATCCCACACATCTCCTACCCAAAGTAACTGCCTTTCTTATAGCTGTATCTACTAATCCTTTGTCACATCTTCTCTCAGCTTATCTATCTACTGATTCCCCACGGATGGCTAGATAAAGAGCCAAGATACGTAGCTGGACTTATCTCTTAAAGCCACACATGCCTTTCCCTGCATTATCATGCTTTACAGGCATAAGAAAATATTTAGCAATTTTAATTTTTTACATAAGGAGAACTGCAATTTTACTTTTCCTCCAGTTTGTAGGAATCAGCTCTGAAATCAGCATGAAAATCTGCAACAGGAAAGGCGAACACATCTAGAAGCTGAAGAAGCAGAAGAAGGATGAGGCATGCGGACTTATAACCCTGTAACTGTGTGAGCTGAGAGAGGATTGAAGTGCCAACCTTAGGCTGTGCAACCAATCTTGCCCACTTGTTAGGCCAAGGGCTAAAGCAAGATTACATTGCCAAGGACCCATGACCAGAAACAGAAACCAAGATACGAGCCAAGACCCGTGAACTCAGGACAGAAACAAGGACATGAGCCACAGGCATGGCACGGCCACCACAGCTCCAGCTGCTGCCCAGCCTGGAGACCTCTATTGCCTGCATTGTAAGAGCAGAACCTCCCAGCTGCCAGTCACAGCGAGGGCACTCCTTGGATTACCTGGGGCTGGCTGAGAGGTTTTGCTCATCAGTCAACTGCCAACAAGCCTCACCTTGGGAGCAGCCCTGTCAGTCAGGGGTTCAGTAGGCAGCAAGGATGTCATCTTTCAATCAAAACTGAACAAAAGCTCTTGAGTGCTGCTGATGTGTATTAGGCTATGGGAGGTGCCATCTTCTATCAGAGGATGAAAGTGGAAGGTCTGCTTCTGTAAAATTCTGCAAAGGAAAGGCAATAGGAACTTATGGCAACCAATTTCCAAGATGGATAATTGTATTTCATGTTCGTCTGCATTTATCTTCATGTCCTTCTTTTCTAAGGATGTCTATAGTATTCCACACCCTATTTATTAGCTGCAACTGCTCCACAAGAGATGTAGCTGCACAACAGAAGCAGGACAGCAAACTCTCTGCAGATAAAATTGAACTAGCTTTCAATAACTGCTTTCATTTTAGCACCCGAGGTCCAGCCTTGCTCTTAGATGGCTGTGTCACACAGAGTTCTCTGAAAGCCTCTACTGTACATTGCTATGTAGCAAGCATAAAGTATCAGCAATAGGAAAATCACTCCAAAGTTTATAGCAGCTTCATCTCAGATGCAACCGATGCAAAAACATTTGGATGAGATAGAGCAACTGTTGAAGTTGAATGCAAGGAAATGTGATGTAATGGCAGATTGGGTTACTGAAAGGAAGGAATGTATCATTTCTTCAGCTTTCTTTCAGGACACCCTCCCAGTGCCCTTTAGGAGATGCATGGCCCAGACACTCACTGAGACTCCTTATGCTTATGCCTACCCAATTATGAAATGAAATAAAAAAGACACCATTCTCTAATGAGCACTGCTTCAAAACCTCCATCTCGCCTTCTTGGGGGTCAAACTCAGACTCACTCACCAACTTCATGACACCTGTGCTGAAAACACCAGCCTTTTAGAAAATATCTGGTAAGTTCAGAGCAGAGGCCCATTTACTCAGAGCTCAGCCTGCTGCAAGCATACCACAGGAGTACCTGGTTCCCCTGGGAGCAGAGGGTCACTTCAGAGCTTCCCACTGTGAAAGCCTTCCAAGGGAAAGGGAGAAGAGCCAGCAGCCCAGCTTGGGGACAGCCTGGCTGGCAGCAGCCCGTGAGGGCCGCAGCTCTGCTAGGTGCTTTGGCTCTTGCCCTGTATCCTGGTTTGAACTAGAACAGAACAAATTTTGTCCATTGATTTCACTTTTCAACTAAGTCTCTTCCTCTTTGGGAAGGGAGAGGGGTTAATAGAGAGTATCTGTTATTTGTCTAGTGACTAGCCCAGCCTTAACCCTTGATACCCTGCCACAGGACCTAACCATACCTCCAGCTACCATGACAACTTCTATTCAAAGACCACCCTATAAACCTTTCAGCCATTCATTTCTTCCTAACTTTACCTCTGTGGGTAGCCTTCAGGTGTCTTAATTCTTTGTAATGTATTCATTCATGAAATGTCTTTGTATTCATCTACTGAATGGCCTACTCAACTTAATTTGTGCCACACCATGGGGGGTGAGAGTGATAGCATCTGAGAGATTAAGATGAAACGACAGACCTGCAAGACACACCCCTGCGTCCAGGGGCAAGGTGGAGGTGAGGCAAAGCCAGGATGACAGCAAGGACAGGGGGACACAGGGGCAGACGGGGTGGGTGTCTCACTGAAAGTGCCAGCCTCGGCAGGCCTGTGTGAAAACACAACTGGGTAAAGTGTAGTGTTAACATATGCTCAGTGAGCAAGCTCTGAAATTCTCTCCCTTGCGTTCTCCCAGTACCTTCAGCAAGTATTTGCAGGCTGTCACTAAAATTTTACACATACTCTCCTCATTGCCAAGTACCTCCAATCCCCAACCCACCCACAGATGAATGTTACAGTCAATGCCCAATATTGTGCAAAGCCAGATAGATCCACCAGTGACCACAGAGGCACTTGTTGAGCTTGAGAGCATCCCAGAATAGGGGATACATTCAGATGACCCTGAACACATCACTTCCACCTTTCGCACAAGTGATCCCATTTTGGTTTTACATTTTTAAGGATCTTAAATAGGGATCTTTTTTTGATCTTCCTGGGAACTTTAAAAGACCTGAGAGAAACTGCTGAGATGCTGAATTCACTTTAGTCCCTGAAACCTCATGAATAAAATCAGCAAGCTATGTTTTTGACAATCCAGTTATTTGATAGCCTTGATTAAACCTTTTTAGAATGACTGGAGGCTCTGGCTGTTATTTATTCATATTCAAGCACAGAAACAGTCACTCATGCATAGAAATCCTCAGTGAGTCACGAAATGACATGCTCCCTTATGCATAGCAACCCTCGGTAGCTCACACAGTGACACCGTCCTGCCCAGACATACTTGGTAACATGCACAGCAACAGACTGGCCTGGAGCACTTATTTTAGGAATCTTCACAGGCTCCCACGAGGGCCTCCTCTCCCTTGAAGCCGAAAACAAAACTCCCCAGTGACTCCAGCCCACGCTGCCAAACACGCTCATCCACCTCCTTCTCCGAGCTGAGCCTTTTCTCACCACTGTGGCATTTCCCTGCTGAGGGTTCCCCTAAGGTCGCTAATGCACTTATGGAAGGAAATCTCATTTTCACTACCTTCACATTTTAATATCTTAATGCCAAAGAGCTGCTGTTCTGCTTTTTGGGTTTTATTTTGTTTTGTTTTATATGGAAATTTTACATTAAACAAACATTACAATGACAGTCAAGGGGATGAGACAGCTCAGGGGATGTGTAATGGGCTGTGAAGCCTTTCCTTTCTAGGGCAGTGCTCCAATTCATTCTAGGTTGTTTTAGCTGGATTTAACATTGTGGAAAAAAAAAAAAAGTGTGCTCATTTAAAAGGTCTAAGCTCTCTGAAACAAATTAGATTTAAAATGAACTGACCAGTGACAAAAATATCACTATACAAATAAACTCCACCAAGCAGGCACTTGAAAAAAAAAATCCAAACAAATGGAAATTAACACTTTACTTCAGCTGGGTAATGATACAAATGGAAACACTCTGGAAACACACTGTCTGCCAGGGGCATCCTACCCATCTTCCAGCCCAAATCTATTACACAACTAGCTTTTGCAGGATGCTTGCAAGGTCTTCCAGCTCAGAGTGGGTCAGACCAAGAGAAGCTGGCAGTGACCAGCTAGCTAACTTCACTCATCACCATGCAAATAGAAAATTCATAGCCTCAAGGCTCTACTCCTTGTAAACAAATATTTAACTTAATATAAAATACATAGCCACATCCTAGCTGTGGATAGCATCAGACTGTCCAGTGACATGAAAGTAGCAAGAAACACAATAAAACAAAACTCCTCAAACACTTTGATATTTCCAATGACCCATCCGATATACTCATGTACAATGATCTAGAGAGAACTCCATCTTGTCAAAAAGAACTATAACACTGTAAAAATTACCAAAGAAAACAGATGCCAGTCCAGGATGCTGTTTTCAGAAACTTCTAGCTTTTTTCTTGTCCTTCTTTTGGAGTTCTATCTTAGGTACCTCAGTGTTGCAATTTTCCACTAGTGTTTTAAATAATGCATAAATACAATAAAATAATTGAAACAAACTCTTCAATCCCCCCTTGTACTCCATCAAAAAGGCTTTTGCTCTGCTTTTTAACATCACCACCACACTTGGAACATTTATTTTAAAATGAAAATGTATTTCACAATACATCACCCGTTTATAAGTTTTAACTCAGGGTAGGAATACAGATTCATTACTCTGCAATAAATATAAATAAGGAGGTCAGCGAACATTGTAAGCACACGACTATTTATAGTGACACTTCAATAACTCTAAATGTACAAGTACTTGAGAAGCAGTAGAACTGTTATTACAATTTCATACGATAAATGGAATCTAACAAGTAAAATACAAATGAGAATGAACAGAAACTGGTTTTGGAACATCAACTAATAGCAGAAGAACATAACCAAATAAGTTTCTAAATCAGTCAGAATATTAAGAACTGATGTCCACGCCTAGAAATGGTTCAAAGTCTTGTTATTCATAGTGCCATAAGCATATGATTTGACACTCAATTATCTGCATTTAAACATCTTATTTATAACATAGGTGTTACATAATCTACAATATGATGTTCAGTATGTGATGAACTGCTGCATGACGCTGTTATGAACACCAGGTATAATTCTGTCCTTTATCCACAATGCTTTTCAAAAACATGGTGAGGGCAAATAAGATGCGAGCTTGTTAAGCTTGTGAAAGAGGTGATGAGAGAGAGCTCCCTGCAATACCAGGGAAGTGAACTGTTGATGCAAAAAATCTCTCTCAGTCCTCTGAACCAATAGCAAAATCACCCATGTTGTATTCCGTAAAGCAAACAATCTGTCCTTCAGCTTTCATTAGGTGAATAAATTCAGAATTTAATTCAACCAGCGTTCAATACCACTGATATTAGTCTCATCTAAATGGCACTATAATTAGACAGGAAAAACCATTCAGTTCATATTTGCATAAGATTTCTACAATCGAATTCTACTGAACAAGGAAAAGCCATAATTAAAGGAGAAAAATTGCTATCTAGATAAGAAGTGACACAAAAGGAATATGTCACAGCTCGATAACTGAGGAAAAACATGGAACAGCTGAAATGCTGAATTTGTTAGCATAGATATTTCAGAAAAAGATTGCAAACAAATACTCTGCCTCTTCTAAGCCGTGATCCAACTGCCTTTGAAGTCAACAGGATCCTCCTGTTCAGCGTCTTTGCAGGAAGAGTTGTTAAACCTGGGAAAAGTCTGCCCAGAGCGATTGTGCAATCTCCATCCTTGGCAACATTTAAGATTCAGCTACAGCGAGGCCCTGGCCGTGGTTATTTGATGTGGAAATTTTCAGTAGGAGACTTGCCTAGGTGACCTCCAGAGGTCCCTTCTCATCTAATTCATTGTGTTATTTTAATAATAACCATTCTAAATTACAAGAGAGTTTCCTATTGTGAGTGTATGAGGCTCCAGTACAGCTTTCCCATTGCTTACTCACTCTCACTCCAAACAATTTTTTTCCATATACCAGTCGTAACTCCCCTTGCTGCAGCTTGTGACTGTTGCCTCTCATGCTTTCATTATGTACCCTTGAGAAGAGTCTAGCTCTGTTTTCTCTAAGAACTCCCTTTGGATCCTTCAAGGTAGCAATTAGATCTTTTCAGCCTTCCCATCTCCAGATTAAACCACCTCTGCTCCCTTCATACACTACACAACTACAGCACCTGAAGCTTGACATTCTCCCACTGTTGTTACCTTTGGAACCATGTGTCCCCAGGCTGTAAAGTTTCACACACACAATGGGCTCTTTTGCTCACCTGCCTCCTTGGCACATTGATGGAAATACCCCCTACCCCATTGTGACCTTTCATTTTGACAGACACCTTTTTTAGTCTCCTCCTATGCGACAGGCTTTCTAGCTTTCTGATCACCTTGGAAAAATTTCCCTCCACTTAGCTGTATGGTTCCTTTACCTTAAGCAAGGATAAATGGGTATTAACTGGTCCATGCTTATAGGGGGACCTGTGGGAAGTCCACAAGAACAACTTTTCCACAGCCCCTTCTTCTCCTTCCCCTCTGCTTTAGCATCCTCCAATGTAACAGATCTCTTAACTCATGTGGTAAGGCTGCAGCTGTGCAGCCCCCATTTTAGGTCAGGACTGAACTGAGGTAACTGTACCAAGTATTCTAGATAATGTCTTGTGAGACCTTTCTGACATCACTATCTCTTCCCCAACCCTGCTGGAAACACCACCTTCAATATACCCTACAACCTTACTTTCTTTGGCACAGACAGTGTGTAGGCACCCTGGGCATGTTTCATGGTATCTAGCTTTAGCTGTTCCCAAAAAGTGATCATCCTGTCCTGAGAGAGGTGGTTGACCTCCTCCAGGTGCCCATCTCTCTCTGCTGATTAGAGGGAGAGATCAGACAACAAGCTCAGACTCACAAGCTCACCATTGCACAGCTGAAGGTGGGTGAATTAATCTCATATCCTGTGAAAATTAAAACATTCACATTTTTCATTCTCCTCTGTCACTTCCACCTGACAAGCCTCCAGCACTGCAAGATAAATCCTTGTCATCAGTCATCCCCCATCTGACCTTGATTTCTTTTTTTTTTTACTTTTTCTATTTCTGTCACACAGGTGCTCCTGTTTATTTCTATCAGGTACCTCCCTCCTCTTCACACACAAATTTATCACCTTGTGCCAGCCTTTTGATGGGGTCAGAGGGAAGAGAAACAAGATAATTTATGACATTACAATCTCATCATGGCAAAACAATACTAATAACTTGCTGCCAGACAACAAGTTCTTTTTCCATCACAAATAAGTATTGTTTACTCCTTTTGTTAGAAAATGAGTAACTGATTAGTTTGCCCTATCCCCTCACTTCAACCTTAATTAACTATGATAATTAACAGAAGATACCACATTAAATGCATTACAGAAAGCCAGCATTTGCTTTACTGCATGTCTTTCATCTTAAAAAACAAAACAAAAAAGCCCCCAAAAACTACCACGATAAAATGCTGGTCCATTCTTTGTTGAAGTCATGGAAGAAATGTGAAAATATACAACTTGAATATCATAGGAAAGATTCCTAAATTTTAATAAAGAATTTGACAACTAAGTGGACTCCCTGAACCAAGACTCTAATCACTTAACAGCACATTATCTCTTTTATCTTTTTTTTTTGTTCCCTTTTCCCTTTTGATACATTTCACAAAGATTGACCAGATAAAATAACCATCTAGAAATTTCTTGGGGAGTAATTTTCCAGGGTTAAAATTAATGATTGTAAGTGCCAGTTGTAATAGCAGGGAGAAAACAAAAGACACACACACAAAAGATCTTTCCAACACCTAATTCAAGAAGGCCTATTTTAAAATACTATATTTGAACATGTCAATTCAGTAGACACCAGTAAAGATTTTTGCCTCAAGTTCTTTTCTTTGTTTCCCTTTTCTTTATGTAGTTAAATCAGTAAGGATAAATGTCTGCAGACAAAATTATCTTACATCAGACAAATATTGACATGACTTTTAAGGTCAGTTGCTGCAAGGCCAGGATTTAAAAACCAATTAAATTTGATGTATGCTGTTTCAAAGGTCAGTTAGGAAGGTATATGCTGCACCCATTTTACAACACAACCCCCAGGGAGGCAAATATATTGAATGCTGTGAGGAGACATTGCAATAATGAAGATAATTACGGTAATAGGTAGGTAGGTAATAGGGGCTTAATTAGATCAGAACAAGCATGTTATTTAGAGAAAAAGAAATCGCAGTGCATTAAATTAAAAGTAAATTACAACAACTCAGGTCAGTATTTATTTCAAGTTGATAGCTAACACGCTTTATTGTACCTCTAAAGGGACTGAGATATTACAGCGAAAGGCAGTAAAAATGTGTCATTGTCACCCAGCCCAGCCCAGTGCCACTGCATATGAAGGTCCTATCTCTCCCAGAACATTGCCACCCTGATAGAGGCTGTGCACACGCTTAATTTCCTGATTTTCCTTTCCGGTCTCAATAATTTTTGATAGTAGAAGTGAGATGGTAAGAATTCTTTGTTATTACTTGAGTAGCTTGAGGAATAAATAAGTGTCCACCCCTGAAATGTGCCCTCACTGAAAAGGAAGAATTTCTATGAGAAGAGCAGAGGAAGGAGCGAGGATGGTTGGTGTCCACAGGAGCTGCTATGCTGTGCTGCAATGGTATGACTCAGCTTTGTCACTGAAGACAGCAACCCCTACCTTCCCTCAGACAACTGTTCCCAACAATCCTTCTCATGCCATTATTCCTGTTTAAAATGTTCATGAATTTACTGCCTTAAAAATGTGTATCTGACCAGCAGCCAGTAGGTAATCCACAGTGCTACTGCTCTGCCCTGCCACAGGACTCCAAAACATGAACAGCAAAGGAAATAAGGTGGAAGGATTGCCCAAAATTTTGTTGTTCTGCACCCTGGAGAGCAATTTATTTGGGGGAGATTCTGATTTATTAGCATCCTGTGGCCCTTTGCATAGGTGAAACTACCTTTATGAGATGCAGGGTGGTGTAGCAGAGCAAAATATGAGTGAAAACCAATGTGTGCTGCAGGGTATGCCTTTAACATGTGAGTCCCAACCAAAAAGGCTCTGTTGTCATTGCACCATTTAGTTTACAAGAGTGACTTTCACTGCCTGTTCTCTCCTGTGTACAGCTTTTATTCTGCAATTAGCACAGCTTAGGGTTAAGATAATCACCAATATTTGTCCTGTCATGCTCCTGACTAGACAAACACCTTTGTCAGGCAACTTAGGGAGGCCCTCAGAGTCTCGTCCTGTTTTCTCAGCTTGACAGACAGTGGCCATTAAGCAAAAACATGACAGTTCTGATTCTCTAAAAGGTAATATGGAATGATGATACTTCAGAGACACACAGACTGTCCTTCCATGGCTTCTCTTACAACGGTCACTAAAACACCTTTAGAAATAAGGGTGATCCTCACTACTTCCTGCATGTGTCTTTGAAACAACAATAGCCTGCAATAGTTCCCCGGAGAGTAGTCCAGTATTGCTAATAGAATTTCTGTAAACTCTAAATTGGCTATTCTTATCTAATTTATTATTATTATTACTCACTTGTATTACAGCCCTAGGCCACTTTACTGGTTCGGAAAATAAGATATTTTACTGTTCCTGAGTGAAGTGACTAACTCCTGCCATCTAGAGGGTGACTTCTGGAACATAATCGAGGCAGATACAGTCTGACAGGATACAATAAACCAACTGCCTTAAATCTATTTAAGCGAAACTAAGATAAAAATTTTAGTGTCCTCCTGTCTCCTTGGGGTTTTTCTAGATTTTTCCCTCTTTTTCACTCATGTATTTATGTAAAAATGTCCATTCAAATGGAGAACAATCATCAAATGTGTATATGAGTTCTTTCTTCAACTGCTCCATTCATTCATGAGAGTAGCTGAGGAGGATAATTATTCTAAAAGAGATTAAAAATTTCTGTTTGTACTTTTTTCCAACGCTGTATCATTTATTCTAATTCTGTTCTTGCATTCACAGCTGCCTAAAACAGACTAGAATGGTCACAACCAGAATAAAATAACATTAATGATTAATGGCATTCATTAAGAAAAGTGAGAATGACACAAAAAGGCTGCTCTAAGGTCACACAAAAGGTCATATTTTCTACTTAGGTTGTTAGTTAAATAGCACGTAGCCATGGATACTGACAATAGTTAGAAATGACTTCTTCACACATTTTCTTACAAAGGAGAAATGTCCAGTTAAGCAATCATCATAAAGTTTTGCCTTAAACAATAATGCTGTTTACTGTGTGTCCCACTAACCTGGTGTGAAGATTACATCTTGAAGGAAAAGCAAACAATTTGTCCTGGGAGATACAACCCTGGCCTCACAGAAGTTAAGAGAGTCTTCTTAGAAAGGCAGTGGTGGCCAGGGCATACCTGCCTCTCTCACTAAGCCAAAATTACATCCATAACTAGCAGTCAACTTTCAGTAAGAAGTGCATGCCCAACATGAAGCAATACAGTTGCCCCACCTCAGTGAACAGATGATCAAAGCACACAAATAAAACAGTGGCCTAGGACTTATTTGTATGAAATATGTATCAAATCCTTCCTAGGCAAAATGAAATACCCTGGAACATAACTTCTCAGTGATCCTTGTGCTCATCTTCATTTAAATATCTACATAATACATCATCTAATGATTTTCACAAATAGTTTTCTAGGGAATATGCGTAAGAAAAAAGAAGAATTTTTGGTATTGAAATGAATCAATGACACCCTTATGTTCCTATTTGTATTGTATGCTATTTATGAGGAGGAGCTGAGCAAGAGCTCATTATACACACAAAGAAAAGGGAGCAGTGAGTCCACACAGCTGCCTTCACTGCACACTTCATACCCCTTCACACCTCACACAGTATCTTTCATGCGTGCCAACCAAACCAAGCTCCAAACAGCTCTTGCAGAACTCAAGCAACCACCACTCGGTTACAGACCTCTCTAGGTGGCTGAGTTGGGAAAAGAGCAGAAATTCCTGAGAAATAGACCAAATTCCTCTTCTGAAAAGCCAGTCGATCTGTGGCAAAGTGTGACTTGCATAACCTCAGGCGAGACAGAGCTATGTGTAGGGGTTTTTTAGGTACAGATATTATTTCCCTTTTTAAGCTACATTATATTTCTACCACTAAAATTAAATAATACTTTGAAAACAGATGGAGCCACTGATGAAAGATTTCAGAGAGAACTTTTCAGATGCCAACCCTAATCAATTATAGTCACAACTAACTGTTGCAATTACTATGCCCTAACATTTGATCTGTCTAGTGAAAGCTGGGGGGCAACTGACACAAAACCAAACAAAACTTGAGGCTGGAACAACCACTGAACAGTACATCCATGGAAGCAGGTTATCAAAACATCATGAGTAATTTCCCAACCAGAGTGAAACTGACAGCGTGTTTTAATTGAGGAGAAAGATGATGTTACTTTGGACCTACAAAATAAAACACAAAATATTCCCCCCCCTCCCCCCAGTTCTCTTCCGGACACGCATCCATGTGGAAATAACAGGGTTTTGGGGTGTTTGTTTTTTGTGCTGGTTTTGTTTGTTTGTGGTTTTAAAATTATTATTTATTTATTTGGGGGTTTTGTTTGTTTTGTTTTTGTTTGTTTTTTAATCCAAGAAGATGCAAATGTGTGCAAATACAGTCTGTGTCATAACACCAAGTGCTCAGTAGTACCCAAGATGCAGGTGCTAACTACTCCTGCTAAGAGTGATACCTTTAGTACCTATATATTTACCATTTTTTACGCTGCCTCCTACCAGAACTCTGGCAACACCTTTCCCTGCAGCGTGGAAATCGTGCCCTTTATTGGTTCCCAACCATTCTGAGAGAAGAAAGCGCAGATTTGCTATTTTTGGCCCTCGTTTCTCTGCCTAACTCCCCCCAGGCAGAGCCCCAGGTACCCATCTCCTCGGAACCTTCGCGCCCGGCCGCAGGGGGCGGGCCGGGCAGCGCTCCGCGCCGAGCCGCTTCCGGCTTCCGCTCGGCCGCCGGAGCCAGGTAGGACAGACTAGAGGTGTGACGGTCCCGCTGCCGGTACCAGTCCCGGCCCCCCGCGGCTTCCCCGTTAGAGCAGGCGGAGCGGCCGCTGGCTCCCTCAGAGAGAAGTGCCGAGAAGCACGGAGCCCGACGGCGCAGGTGCTGCGACACGGTTCGGGGGCCTAGGGGCAAATACTAAAAGCAAGGTAAAATACTGACAATAAAAAGTGTTTTTTTCCAAATGCCGGCCTGCTGTTGGCGTTTCACGTAACAGCCTTAAAACAGGTCGTGAGAGCGCTTCGCCCTCACGCCCGGCAGCCGTTGCCCGTGAGGGGAGCCGTTACCGGCAGAAATCAGCCGTTAACGGCAGGTGGGATCAGCCGTTACCGGCCGGCCACAGTGCGTTGGCAGAGGCGGGAACCGGTCAGAGACGTGCCTGAGGAGCCCTGCTCGCATCTGGGCCCTCATCAGCACAGCAGCCCTGGGGTGCTGCGGTCACAGCGTGCGTTTGGCCACCTCGTTACTAAAAGGTGGAGAAAGTCGCTGGAATCAGTGCCTTGAAAATGGTTTCACGATGAGAAGGTGTCATGGACAGGAATGACACACGTGTGAAATACTGCTAATAGATTTTTTGTAAATATTGCAATCTTGGATAATGCTTTCAAGGTGGTAAAACAGATTTTTTTCCGTTTTGAATAGAATCAGATGCAACTTAGCAAATTCACTTTGATTCCTTTTTTGGGGAACATGCATAAGGTAGAAGTTATTTGATGGTCAGGTACAAGATATCTTGAAATACAGAAAGCCTCTTTTGGGTGTTAGTATTTGTGTGACATGACAGGAGTAACCTGACAGTTCCCTTTTCCCCTGAATGAGTAGCTTGTTACAGCTGTTTGTTATATTTGTGACAGCAGGGTGGTTAACGTATCACATGAGACGAAATGATATTATGCAAGAGAATGTGCTCAGCACAGGAGATCCAGGAATCTGCCAGTGCAATCTGCTTTGCTGTCTGCTGCAAACTTGATGGATGTCTTTGGGACCTCATCAAGGACAGTCTACAAAAGGGGAAAAACTGGTGTAGACACGGTCCAATCTCAGCAGAATTTAGATGCCAGACATGATGTATTTTACCTAGCACAACCATCAGGTAAAATACACCAGCAGTCTTTGGAGCTGTGGTGGGAACTCTGCTGTCTTTACCTTACCAAATAATGAAGCATGTGAGCAACTGTAGGTGCAACTCCTACAGAATGAAACAGACAGTGCTGGGGAACCAACACATTTTAGAGCTATTCCTTTGGACTACTGCTCAGCTCATACACAGCCTCCTGCTGCCTGGACTCTGTGCTTTCTGTGCCACAGCATTGGCCATTGAGCTGGGGAGTCATGCTCACTCCAGCAGCTGCTCTGAGCAGACCCTCTGGAGCATTTTACTCTGGAGTAGAGAACTTCAAATAGAGAAAAAACCCTCACATTCAGAACTACTCCCAGTTCAGGAGCTCAGATGCTCTGTAGTGCAGCAGGGTCATACCTTCTGGGCTGAGCATGAAACCAGGCATGGACCGACTGTGTCCAGGGCAATTTCTCTTACAACTGCATCACAGATGAAGGGTGCTAGCATGGCTGTAAGTGTCTGCCTTCAGCAAAAAGATTCTGTTCAAGCAAAAGGTTTGCACAATCTTTCTGGCAGGTAGATATTAGTGGAGGTAAAACATACTGCAGAGGCATTTTATATACTGATTGGTGCTTTTAAAATGTGTGATACTCTGAAAGGAATTGTAGGTAAGCAAAGTTTTTTACTATCGTTATTTCTGGCATCACAACACTATTAAGCTCTAAGGTGGAAAATTAAAAGATAGTAAATTCCCTGAGAATTTAGAACTCAAGGCAAATACAGCAAGCATCTGAAGTAGAAACTCAGAGGGAGTGATAGAATATAGGATGTTATTTATTGGATGGTGTTTGAAAGCCTGGATTGACTTGATAATTTTGTTAAAAGGACCTGTCGTTGCAGTTTTGTCATTAGTTTAGTGCAACTTTCTGAAAACTATCATTGCAAAGATTTCTCATAATCTGTGTTCTCAGTAGTCATTGAGACAATGTTTTCCACAAAAACAGTTTGTCATTTTGGTGCTTTTGATTGAGGCAACGTGAAGAAGTGAAGGTATAAATGCTAACTATTAGATTCACTTGTTAAATCAGCACTTGAGAAGTTTGAAAATTAATATGCAGCCTCATATTGGACTCTGTGTCAAAAATGTCACACTCCAGAGTAATGACAGTTGCCAGCAGGCAGCTCAGCAATATGATTTTGACTACAAAATATGACACTAATACAATTTAAACACAGTGCAAAATACTACAGGGTGAGAAAACTGATTTGTGTGTACTGTCAAAACCAAATTTTAGTATTTGGTTGGGACATATATTTGTTTGTTTGGGAAAGTTAGGATTGTTGGGTTTATTTTATAAGACCTTTTGAACAAACATACTGATTTTTCTTCCAAGTGTAGGCTGCTACAATTCATTGCCTGTTGATGCTGCAGCTCTCCTTACAGATGCCAGCTGCATGTCTACATGTCTGCTTGGAGTTAGGGATGAGGCTCAGGAGAGAAGGTACCTCCCATTTCCTCAGGCCAGTGGGGCAGTTTCTGCCAACCCCCAGGTCTGTAGTGATTTCCTTCAAATTCCTTAAGTGCAGTTTGAGATTTTAAGATGACACTTGAGTCTCGGTTATCAGTTGTTTGTAACTATTAGAAATGCAGTTCTAGAAATCAGAAGAAGAGCCAGGAGCACCATTAGCTGTACCTGTAGCTGAAAACCGTGGGTTGGTTGGACAGTGGGACAACTTGCTAGAGAGGCCAGATTTTCAAAACAGAAGCACTGTGGTGTGGTGCCAAAGTAAGAGCTAAACACTTCCAAAAATTCAGCCATCCTGTCATCTGCAAGGGTTTGGTAGCTACAGCATGAAGAAGTGTGTCCACCTGGGCCATGGGTCTGGAAGTGGTTTGGTTTTTTTTTTTTTTTAAAACTATGTTCAAAAACCCAATGTTTTCTTTCAGTGGAGAGATCTTTGCCTCTTCCTTAGCTATTTTCTTATTCCCATGCTTGCTAAGCAAATAGCCTGGCTGCCCCTTCCACTGTCTTCCCCCATCAGATTGTGCTAATCTGGGCCTTGGGGGTGCTCATTGGTTTGGGGTTTTTGGTTTTGTTTTTAACCTCTATCTGGTTTAGAATGTGACACCAACAAGTCACATCAGCAGAAATGGGGGGATGATAAAGATGGAGCATCAGGAAGGGAGCATATTGAGTGCCTGTGTTGTTGAGAGAAATTCTAACATCTTTATCACACCTTTTATCTCTTCAGTTGTCCACTTCATGAAGTCAGGATGATACTTACCTAATTTATTATAAACACAGACTAAACTAACATATGTGAGTACTGCACAGTTCATTGTGGAGGTCACAAGAGAGCAGTGGTTTAATTGATTGCCTGATGGTCTCACCCCTGTATTGCACTGGTTCCCTCCTGGAATGTTAAAATAGATGCATGTCTTGAACCAGATGGAGTTAAATTGGCATAAACCCTTCTTGGGAAGCAGTGGCGTCTTCAGAGCAATGCACGCTCATCTCTTCATTATTGCTTATGTGCTAGAATGATAAATAAGCAGTACAGACATTCCTTTGTCATAGCTCTTAAATCTATAGAATGACATTTTTGTTATCTAAGCCTTCAGGAAGTGTGAAATGTGCATTTTTGCAGTACACCATGATTCACTTACCTGAAGAATGCATTTTAACTGAATGAAGTAGATAGTGAGCATGAGGAGAGAGAGAAGTGAAAGAAAAAATGAGCTGAATATTGTCCTTATCAAATAGAGCAAACCAAAACCAGAGAGGCCCATCACAAAAAAACCTACAAAACAGTGGTTTGGGGTTTTTTTAAGGCAAAACACTTCAAAGATAGTTAAGCACAAAGTTTAAAACAGAAAAGTCCTTCCTAGATCACAGGATTCCTCATGGTTCATCACATGACTCTTCCTGAAGAACTGGATCCTTATTCTATGTTTAAAAAGAAACTTTCAGAAAAGAAAATGGAGATGAAACACAGTTAACATGGGAACTCCAAGGTCTGGTTTTAGTGCTGGATGTGCCATATGTATCCATGTATTTATGTACATAATTTTGTGTGTATTCATTACGTACTTATTTTTCCCTCTCCACAGGTAGTGGAAAATGCCAAAAAAGAAGACTGGTGCTCGTAAGAAAGCTGAGAACCGTCGTGAACGTGAAAAACAGATAAGGGCTTCAAGAGCCAACATAGATTTAGCCAAACATCCTTGTAATGCTTCAATGGTAAAACAACTTAAAGTATTTTATATTAGAATACATGATTTTAAATTATATAAAGCCAGTGATAATATATTGACCATGGTCCCTTCCAACCCAAATCATTCTGTATTCCATGCTTAATGCCACTAGTACGTCATTATTCCTACCATCTTTCCTTTATATTTAAGGTTATATTTGCATTAGAGGTATAATAGTTGAATAAAAAGGTTGGTTGCTTATCAGAACTTAATTCAGAGTCTCTGTGGGGTCTGTAAATTTTACATATTTTACCTAGAATAAAAATAATTACCAATATTTTGTTTCTTTTCTTCAGGAATGTGACAAATGCCAAAGGTAAGTATTTTTCCCCCTTCTAAAACTGGTAGTTTAATATTAATTGGTTTCAAACATTTTACATTTTTTTTAATGCTTGGAATTTTTCCCCTCCATGCCTAGGCGACAGAAGAATAGAGCTTTTTGCTACTTCTGCAACTCTGTTCAAAAATTACCCATTTGTGCACAATGTGGTAAGTAGAAATAATGTACAAAAACATGCTGTCCTCAGTCCCATTTGTGGTGTTAAACTCTCAGCTGTTAGAGTACCTTTGTGATTTTTGGAACAGGTTCTTTGAAATCTGCTGTGAATATCCTCCTTGAGGAGAGCTTGGCTTGATCATGCACTAATGCTCATGGCCTCCGACACCCAGAGGTGTGCAAGTCCAGGTCATGGGCATCTCTTCAGTATTTAATCTTTGTCTCACTGCCTTTTAAGATTGAGCAGGTCTGACTGACCATTTCCCTAGATTGACTGTGGGGAACATTTTTTCATAATAGCAGTAAAGTTAAACACCAAGGTGCCAATAAATACTGTTTTTTTAGGGATGATGTAATTTCTGATCAGTTTAATTTCTATTAAAGCCACAGTACATTATTACGGAATCACGGAATGTTAGGGATTGGAAGGGACCTTGAAAAATCATCTAGTCCAATCCCCCTGCCAGAGCAGGATCACCTAGACCATGTTGCACAGGAATGTGTCCAGGCGGTCTTTAAACGTCTCTGTAGAAGGAGACTCCAGAAGCTCCCTGGGCAGCCTGTTCCAGTGCTCTGTCACCCTCACCGTGAAGAAGTTTCTTCTCATATTTAGGTGGAACCTCCTGTGTTCCAGCTTACACCCATTGCCCCTTGTCCTATCATTAGACATCACCGAAAAGAGCCTGGCTCCATCCTCCTGACACTCTCCCTTAATGTATTTATAAACATTAATAAGGTCACCCCTGAGTCTCCTTTTTTCCAAGCTAAAGAGGCCCAGCTCTCTCAGCCTTTCCTCATAAGGGAGATGTTCCACTCCCTTAATCATCTTTGTGACTCTGTGCTGGACTCTCTCCAGCAGTTCCCTGTCCTTCTTGAACTGAGGGGCCCAGAACTGGACACAGTATTGCAGATGTGATCTCACCAGGGCAGAGTAGAGGGGGAGGAGAACCTCTCTTGACCTACTAACCACACCCCTTCTAATACACCCCAGGATACCNATTCACCTTGTGTGGTTTTGTAATGTAATATGCTGTGCCTGTTGTTAATATGTACTAGAGGGATGATGCTTTGAGATCAGAAGAGGACTCATAATGACAGAACTCAGCTCTGAATCAGGCTAAAATGCCCTTTGTTGGTTGGTTTTTTTTAAACAGCTACTTGCTTGCAGGGGATGTTGGTAATTGCATACTTTGAGGTGGATTGTTTTTTTACGTTTCAACACATCCGTACAGATTTTTCAGTTTGTCATTAAGCGATTTGGCTGTTTTTTAGCTTGACTCTCAGAGCTGCTGACAGCTGCAGCTTTCAGTGTTTGTGTTGGGACCTGTAGATACTGAGCATTTCTGGAAGCCAGGCTGTTAGTGTGCCGTGGCAGTGTATCATCAGTTGTAAATCCTCCTTCTGTCATCATGTGGTGAAGTACTAAAAACTTGCTCTCTATCTTACAGTATATTATACATCTGAATGTTACTCCTGTGTGTTGAATTTATCTTAATCTGCATTATGTTTCTGAAGGAAAAGCATTCCTAGTAACAACCACAAAATTGTATTGAATCCCATGGTTTTCCAATTAGAGCTGTTTGGTGCTTCATCAAGTGTTGGGGACAGCCCCTATAAACCAACAGCATCTTTCCTAAGAAAAGTCCCAGAGTGATGGGAGCAAGGTAGCTGGATTGCAATGCTTCAGACCCAGTAATACCCCCACCAACTCACACTGCCCAGCTCAGTCCTCCACTGGTCCTTCCTCACCCTCTGAGTACCATTTGGTATCTGAGGTGTGATTTAATAGAGAAGTCTGCTGGTCCTGTTTCCTGGGATTTAATTACATTTTCAGAGTACAATTTGGTTTAATCAGCTCTTGACTGGGTTTGCAGGGAGCAACCTTTTGTGGGTTTCTCAAAGCAGACAATAACAGAGACACCAAAGGGGTCTGTGGCAGGGCAGCTGAAATCAGTGATAAAGCTCCACTGCAGTAGCCTGGGCTAGCTACAAGATCTTTTTGTTTGTGTAACTGCCTACAGAGCATGGATCCTTCTGGTAGAGTTATCTACATCAGAGACAAGGAGTAGGGGAGAGTCATCACCCTAACTGCTTCCTTGTGTCAGAGTGGTTTTTAAGTGCAGACTGTGGCTTTTTCTCCCACCCATCCCCTGCTTTTAAAGAGAATTATTTTTTCTAGGAATTAATCTTTATATGATTTTTAACAGGAAAGAGAAACTGCAACAAGCACCAAACCCCCAAGTATCCAAGTACCTCTAAGTAACTAAATCATCAGGTGTACATAGGTTTGTTTTTTTTCCAAAGGACCTCAGCCTTGCACACAGCACATGCTGCTTTTATGGTGCGACAGACTAGCACCAGTTTAAAGGCAGCTTTTAAAGATGTCGTTGCTTGACTTTCACCTTTATTTTGTTTTTTGGTTTGTTTTAACATATTAAATTCTTGACAATGCCTCAAAACATAGAGCAAGACAACACATTGCCTTATCTCAGTACTGGGGCAAGAGATCTTGGCTGAAAACAGACAATTCATTTGATTTAAGGGAGATGTGTGGGTGGGTTGCAAGTTGCAGACATTTGCATTATTTTTATCTGGATTTACAATTAAGCACAGGCATTTGGTTGAAGTACTGCTCTTGTATAAACATTCATTCTAAATTTTTTTATTTTTATATAATTTTCTTCTGGTTGCTTGGCTTTTTTTTTAAACAGGAAAAACCAAATGCATGATGAAGTCATCAGACTGTGTTATAAAACATGCTGGTGTGTACAGTACTGGACTAGCAATGGTGGTACGTATACAAAATTACAGCCTTTTTTGCATTATGAAGTTATTCTATGCAAATCTTTCTGAAAGAAGGTAAAAACAGATTTATGGAATGATAGCATGTACCATACCAAGTGGTTTGGGTTTTTTCCTCATCTTACCATCACAAACTGATTTTTCCCTTATACTGGAAATGCAAATTCTGCAATTTTAGATTCAACTCTTGCAAATTCTGACAGATGTCCTGGACACTGGCAGATCTGTGTGGTGACAGGCCCTAAGCACAAACACTCACAGCACTGAAGCTTACATACCCCCTAGCCAGTTCCCAATATCCATTAAAATCTGGGATCATTCTGTAGAAACCAGTGGACTTTTGTTGCTGTCTTCTCAATATTGCGGAGACCACTCTGTTCTGTGGCGTTAGGGAGGAATTTTATTTAAAAAAACCCCACCAAAACACTGGGCTCTTAACAGAGATAGTCATAGCTTCTGGCCTTTGACTTTCTGTTCTCAGAAGGACAAGTTAGTTACTCCATTCTGGAAAGCAAGGTATGATGTCAGCCTCTGGATTAAATGCTATATGGGCTCAATCTCTGTCCTGTTTCTGCCTCCAGCTGACAGTCCACTCTTCTCAGTAACACAGCCAGCCTTCCCAGTCTGGAGTTCCTAAACTCATCCCATGCATCCCCTGATGCAATATATCAATCAACAATTAATTTGTATTCACCACTCTTTTCTTAGTTTTGCGTGCATGTAATGTGCGCAGTAGTTTGTTAGATGTGGGCTGAGGAGGCTTCTTAAATGCTACAATTAAGAGATAGTTGATGTAGTTTAATCAAAATGAAGGTTGGAGAGTGTTTGACTTATTTCCAATGAGTTATTTCATCTTTGCTCTCTGCACAGCTTGTGTTACAATACAGCAGAGTTTAAAATCCAAATGAGTGATTTCAGCTGTAAGAATCTAGTGGCATTTTCCAGGCCTTTTTTTTAAATTTCATTTTTGCCAGAACATTGTTATCTTTTATGGATCTCAGGATTCAGCTGGAGGACACAATTTTCATGCATAAGATTTAAGATAGAAAATTTAAAAAACAGAAAAGAAGAAAACCAGGTTATTTTGCATTATATTTATTCCTGCAGAAATTACTATCAAACAGGATGAACTGTAGAGCAGCTTGCTAGGAATACAGATGCAGTTCATACTCTCTCAAGTGGAATGAACCCACTGAGAGAATGGATACTTGGATACATTCAGGGTTATGGAGTAAGAGCCTCTCTCTCAAGGTATGGCAGAAGTCCCAAGATGATGTCTTTCTGTAATTGCAGGGTGCAATCTGTGATTTCTGTGAAGCCTGGGTGTGTCATGGGAGGAAGTGTCTCAGCACACATGCCTGTATCTGCCCCCTCACAGATGCAGAGTGTATTGAGTGTGAAAGAAGTGTCTGGGACCATGGTAGGTTGCTCACGCTTAAAATCTAAGCAATGCTTTTCTCCTCACATTGCTTAAGTTATTGTACCTATAATCTTAATATAGCACTTTTAATCTTTGCTGATGAGTCCTTGCAGTACGTTTCTTCAAAACAAGGCATTCTCCTCATTTTAAAAATAGACCTTATGCAGTGGAGAATGTAAGTGACCTGCTCAAAACCATACAGTGCAGGACTCAGGGATGGTTGTGTAATCAAAAGTATTAACTGTCCTTATCAGCTGAGTGCTTCACATAAGTAAACACCGCATCAGATTGTCCATAGACAATTTTCTGCCATTCCCACTCCATTCATCTGTGCTAGTACAGGTATTTGAATTCCCAATTGCTTAGCAAACCATACTGGTCTCCATTTGTGGAATCCTTTAAAGTGGTTATTACAAGGGTGCATCAGAGGTGAAGGGGTGGGAGGGAAGGAAACCGGGCAAGAGAATGTAATTTAAGAAAGATACTTAATGACACAAAGTGAAGAAGAGGACTAGAAGTAATATTTGCTTTGTTTACACTGTCTCATCTTGTAGGATACATGGTGTTTTTCAGCTTAATGATGTATGGCAGTGTCTAATATAGGACTTTGTTGAAGCATTTGTGACAGCAGGGAGAACTGGTCTTAGTCAAAACTACTGCCTAAATTGTTTGCAGAACAGAACTCGATGTCTGTGCCTGTTGCTAATTATTTTGCCTTGCTAAATCTTTCAGGAGGAAGAATATTTGCCTGCTCTTTTTGCCACAATTTCCTCTGTGAAGATGATCAGTTTGAACATCAAGCAAGCTGCCAAGTTCTGGAAGCAGAGACATTTAAATGTAAGTTAGATATTTGTAGTCCCTTTCACCACAGCTAAGCAGACTTTCCAGTTGCTTCTTCTGTGCTCCAGACTACTCTCCATTGCATTGGTTTCTTCACTGACCAGTGGACTGTGGACGTGTGTATTGGTAGATGCAGTGAATGTTGATACACATCCAGTTTTGAGTAAAGAACAGGTAGATGAAGTCTTTGTCCTTTTGAACTTTGTGTGGACAAAACCAAAATGTATTTGTAAGAGGACATGTTGGCCATGCCTGACTTGCTACTCATCTCTGGCTGAAATAGAGGAACTTCAAGGAAAGTTAAAAAGCAGACCAAGACTGCATGTTTAAAATAACTAATCCTTTGTAGAAGTGTGATATTTAAGGTCCCTTCTAACCCAAACCGTTCTATGATTTATTTTCTACCCACCATTAACTACTGTTTGGTTTATCCTATGAGACAAGTGTTTGTCCCTTCCAAAACTTGTACCCATATTTTGACTATTAGAACACTTCCAGCCCTTAAAAGTCAAGGTGCTTTTAATCATGTATAAGACTTTTCCTCAGAACTGATTAATTTCTTGTCTCAATTGATTTATCCTACTTCAGGATATTTGTTGATTTCAATTTTAGAGTCTGTGTCTCTAGAAATCTCCTATCTCCTTTTCATCTCCAGCCAGCCATTTTTTCCCAGCGAGCCATTTTCTATGCCTTGATTAGCTTCCCTTGATGTATTCTGCCAGAATATCCTCCTGCATAGCAATATTGAAGCAGCAACAGCTGTTCCACAAGAATGTTGTCTCAGCGATTGTTGGAGGCTTTTAATTCACAGATGTGATGTCACACCCTGACTAGAGAAAGTGTTTTTTTGAGAGTTTTCACTGCATTCAATGTTTTGTGGCACAGTGCAGTCTTGGTAGAGTGGCAGGATTTCTGTCAGTGTGTAACAAGATTATAAACCCTGAACTTTTACAGAATACATGAACTCTAGATGCAGTCATACAATTGTAGTCTAAATCCTGTTCTAGCTGTGAAAAAGGTACTGTTACTTTCCTTCACTATCTGAGAGAAGTTAAAGTGCAGATACTCTAGAAATGTTTGAGTATATATGCATTAGCATTTCCAGTTGTCTTCAAAACACATGACCAAGCTCTAAATTCCATGTCTGTCCTGCTTATGTGGAGAACTCCTGATATTTTATTACTTCAGATTCAAAAACTTTGTTGTCACAGGGGTAAGGCAAGGTGGGCAGAACGAGTCGTTGCACAGAGATTGGTAAGATACATATTACTGCTTCCTGAGGAGTAACTGTTCACCCAGCCTCACATTGTTGCCAATTCCTGTGTGGTTCCCTTTACTGTACTCCCTCTAGTGGAGTAAAGAAACAGGTCTGAAGCATCAAGACAAGCTGGATTTTCAAGCACTGATGCTGCTCTTTACTGCTCAGGTGCCAGCTATATTTCTTTAACACAGTTAGATTCTCATAGGAAGTTATGTGCAATAAAGTACATTTGCAGAGGACGTGAGAGAAAAATGGAGAACAAAACAACTGTTCTGTGTTTGGAAATTTGCAAGCTTTGAGTGTTCTCACATGCTAATTTGAGATAAAGGCTGTCATGGCATTGTGACTGTAAAATGCTACTGCTCCTTTTGACATTATGAGAAGAGGAAAGACAAGATATTCACTTAATACCAAATTGTTTCTGAAACTTCTGGTTTTAAAAGTTTGGGAACTGAAGAAATAGTTAAACTTTTTCCCCTCTTGAACTTTTGCAGAATTTGACACAAAAAGAAATGAGGCTTAGACTTGAAAAAAATCTAATAAAATGGCACTGTATGGTACGATGACCTATCTGTTGCCAGAGTGCAGTCATGTCAGGGAATTAAAAATAAATGCCCTAATGACATTATTACATGTTTTTACAGGTTTTAAAAACATCGCAGATCTGCAGTTTCCAAGTACTGAATTTTACATATTAATTCTCTCCAACAGGTGTGTCATGTAACAGGCTTGGGCAGCATTCGTGCCTGCGTTGTAAGGTAAAGAGTAAAGCCAGTTGCAAGTAGCTACAATTTTAGACTTGCTCTCCTTAGCCTCCAAGGCTAGCATCAAGCCTTGGCATGTCTCCATCTACATCGTTAAAAAATACTCATACTTTTGTGTTAGTTTCTAAAGCCTGGGGGTAGACTTACAGGGAACAAAAGGGCTTTTATCTGTGCTTGTCTGTTAAGTACAAGCCAGTGTAGTGCATCCTTATGCCAAGTGAGGTGATCTTCACCCTGCCCAGCCCTCTGTGTTTAAATTTGGGCTGTGTCACAGCTGAGCCTTTTCAAAAACCCACCAAAACAAATCCTTGGTCTCAAACAGAATCCAAGGCTTCGGCATAGATTTTGATCCAGCACAGAACTAAGACAATTTAAAAAGTTGGGTTTTTTAAACAGTCAAGTGATGGTTTGACCAGAAAACACTGCAGCCTGGATCCAATAAACTCCACAGCTACTCCAGTGTGACACATGCACAGGCTAATTTGTCGGTATATGGTTTTTGGCTTTACAGAAGTAATTTTGTATAAAATTTCTCCAGATGCTAGTTCATTGCCTGCTCTTTCTCTTCTTACACTCTATGTGTTTCCCTGCAGTCTTCCATGGAATCAATTTCATATTCCAGATTGCTCCTTTCTCCGGATACCTTCACTGGCACCCTGGTGCTTATCACGTGAAGTTTCAATCTCTTAATTCTTGCCTTAAGGTCATTGCACAGTTATGTCCTGTCATACATCTCTGATTGTATTTTATTTAAGCTTGTCAACATAAACCAAAGTTTGCCAGGCTCCTTGTGAGCAGCACAATAATCCAGTCCTTGAGTATGTTACTTCCTCTACTTGTTTATCAGCACTTTTATCCAGCCTCTTGCCCAGGAAGCCATAAAACCATGTTCAACTCTGAAGTGATTGCTCTGTGCACAGAATCCAGTTCCACTGTAGATAGAGCTCATTAAATTTTAATCCCAACCAGAAAAACCTTGCTGCTGTTAGATGCTTTTTTGCTTGCTTCTTGCTGAAGAGTATACTTCCATGATTAAAACATTTAGCTTTTTTATTCTTCCTTCACCCCACAGGCTTGTTTTTGTGACGATCATGTGCGAA
Source organism: Brachypteracias leptosomus (assembly GCA_013401335.1). Lineage (NCBI taxonomy): Eukaryota > Metazoa > Chordata > Aves > Coraciiformes > Brachypteraciidae > Brachypteracias > Brachypteracias leptosomus. The sequence continues at coordinate 39,826 of VYZX01022949.1, forward strand.
GTAAGGTTTTCAAGCAGGAAAAAGGAAAAGAGCCTCCCTGCCCTAAATGTGGCCATGAAACTCAGCAGACAAAGGATCTGAGCATGTCAAGTAAGCCTCCTTTCTCTAGCTAACAAGCAATAAGAGTGCCTTTGGTGACTACTTTTCTGCATAGGAACTCTGAGTAAAGTCCAATTACTTTCAATTGTTTTGCAAAGCTTTGTTGCATTTGTTTTGGGAAAAACTTTGTTTCTTAGCCCTAGAATTGATCAGTCTCTTGTTCTTAATGATCAATTGATTCCAATACAATGAAAGCTTTTGTTCAGTTTGAGATTTTAGTTATGGAGAATTGCAAAAAAATCACTGCTTAAGCCTTTATTTCATCTACAAGAAGCATACTAATGAATTTCAAAGTGCAATTTGATGACACTCATACAATCTACCTCAACCACTCTTGAATAAATCACTATACGTGTTGTGTCTGCAAAGCACATCCAATTACAAGTTTTCTTGGCTAGAGTACCAAAGGTTTGTCCTAAAGCCAAAGTGATGCTCTAGGGGCAGTTATTGTTTATACAAACTTGGCTGCAGGTTGTCAGAGTGAGAATGAAATTTGAAAATGTGCAATTATGATAAAAGCTGACATTGTATGCTCTTTGAGCAGTGAAAAAGACAAAAGAGAGATGTTAGATGCTCAACTCAAATTGCTGTTGAGGAGTGGGAACGTGATGATTTTTCTCTGCCTGCAGCACGCTCTTTGAAGTTTGGCCGACAGACTGGAGGTGAAGATGCAGATGGAGCTTCTGGTTATGATGCCTACTGGAAGAACCTCTCCTCCAGCAAGGCTGGAGCTGCAGGTGACCGTGAGGATGAATATGATGAATATGAAGCAGAAGATGATGATGATGATGACAATGATGAAGGAGGGAAGGATTCTGATACTGAGACCACAGATGTATTCAGCAATTTGAATTTAGGAAGGACCTATGCTAGTGGGTATGCACATTATGAGGAACCAGAAGATTAAGCTTAGCTTGCTGGCAAGACCGAAGCCCTTGGAAGGAGCCAAGCAGTGCTTCAGTCAAGTTGTGTACATGCCAGTAGGATAGCTCTATCAGGTACTTACATATCAAAGTTAGGAGAGTAAAGAGTATGGGACTTATGCAGGGAGGTTTTTTTTTGATGTAAACCAATAATGAGTTTGAGACTAGGGGAGAAAACAGGAATATTTATTCCCCTAAGCAATGGAATTGCATTTATCCTTGAGTTAGATTGTAATGGTTCAATGGTATTTTCTCCTATGAATACAGGAACGTGGGAGAGCTGTACAACTTGTTTTCCATTTGCTCATCAGCAATTAAGTTATTTTTTACAATAATTTTGTTAACTGATAACATAAAATTAATGTAGTGGCTGGTTGGTGACTGCATTTTTTTGTCTGTACAATAAAAGTCAACTGTATTCTCTAATAAATTGTCATAAATATTGATCTCCCTTGAATTACTGGAAAGCAGGTCATATACAAAGTATAAATTGACACTAAAATAACTTCCTTGTTTATGTAGGTAAGGCAGATCAATGTAGTTGTGTACTTGGACATCACCTTTCCAGCATTTTTAGTATTAGATATTAATCGATGGGGCTATATACAGTTATTACAAGTGCACCCCAGATAATAAAAAAATGTTTTTGTAATAAAAATGTTGGTGTATGCTCTCTGCCACTAAAATCTCTAAGACAGTTTCTCATTAGATCAAAAAGAAACTGGTTTCTTCTATGCCTAGCCTTCAACCCTTTTCCTTGCACAGATACAAAAATTTCATAGGAAGTAACCCCTGTATGTGACTGGATAAGGTGAGAAAGCACAGGGGTGTTCAAAATGCTGGGTTCAGGTATTGTTCTCTGCCAAAGTGCTGGAACAAGGCCAGTGATCAGCACATCTGAGCAGAGGTGGTGACGCAGAAGTATTTGCAGTGATTCTGATTTCAAAGTCAACATATTAATTGCCAACCTACACATGGAAGTGGTAGTATTTAGTTTCCTCCTGTAAGGGAATGTTGAGAGGAGAGGAACTGCAACAGCAGATGGATCAAGACAGAAGGGCAGCCACCTAAAGTGTTACTTCACCTTTCTAAATGCCACGCTTAAGTGCAAGAGAGCTATTTCTTGTTATCTGTCAAAATCTGAACTGATTATAGAATTACCTACTTTTGTGGTGCTTTCTCTACTGCATCTTTACAGCTAAAGGTCATATGTTGGCAGAGCATACCCTACTGAGAGGTATTGTTAATGATGTTAGGAAATTCTCATTTGGCAATCCTAACAAAAAAGGATTGAGGAACCTGGCCTTAGTACTTCCCTCCTAAATGCCTCTCATACCAAATTCATGAAGGACATGAGCTGGGTTACATCCAAGACAAACCGACAAAGGGCACAACTTGGTTATGGCAGCTGAAGGAAGAAACTACTGGAGAAACGGACATGACCTGATCACTGCATGTCAAGCACTTGCCTTCAGAACTGGAGCAGAGACCAGTTAACTGGTATTAATGCTGTCTGAAAGCCAAATCCTCTTTAAAAATTGAAACTCTGGGGCCATCCAGCAAAGACCTACCCATCTTAAATTATGTTCCCGATAGATGTGTTGATGAATGTTTTGCATAACCAAACTTGAAGTGAGGGAGGGAGGGTGCCTGCCAGGTCAGCAACGATGACTTGTGAAATTGGCACCTGGGATACAATTTCTGCTCAACTTCATCTGGGCCAAAAACTTCCACAGTTGAGTCCATCTGTGGCCAGTCAATTTCTGCACAATGCCAGCTTTTTTATCTTGGCTGACATTTCAAATATAAACCAATTATACGTCATTGCAGAGTCTTATATAGGCTTAAGTAAGTGTGTTTCCGCTTATATGTAAAATTATAGCTGCTTACGTGTCATTTCTTAATATTAATGACACAAAGTGCCCCTTTAAGGTTCTTGGCTCTTCAGTTAGGTTTTTCCCATATGAAAATCTGCTGCTGTCACTGGCTGTGCCAAAGGCTGCTGACTGCTGACGTAACAGAATTAATCATCATAATCAGAGTAAGGAGTTATTAATTTTCTCATTGAAATGTCCTTGCACTGCTCTTCCAGAGCTAATGCATGTTCCTAGGATACTGTGGTAAGGGAAGGCCACAGCACTGCCTTCAACAGATGCTCAGGATGCCTGCTGTCATTTAGCAAGGTCACTGCTCAATGGACAGAAGCATTTATTTACTTTTTCTTTGTCCTGCTGTTTGTACTACTGAAAATGTCTGTGCTACAAACCTGGCTGGTGTTAGACCTGCAGTGGCTGGCTGAGAGGTCAAAACAAGCAAGTTTAAGCTGCTTTAAAGTAATCTGGTGAATTCAAGCTAGAATAGACAAACACGACCATGTTTTCTACTAAGAGTAGGTCAATTTGTGACAGGATAAGTGGGATACAATGCTAAGGGTTGCACTTTCTCATCTTTCTCTGCTTGTTTTGTAAAGTTAAAAGCATGTACTCTGTTGGGGATAGGTCCTCAGAGCTTGCTTTCATAGGAAGGGCATCATTTTGGTTGTCTTAAGGTAAATTGCAGGAACAGGATGAACAAAATAAACATGTGTCCTGACTTTACTGGAAAACAAGTCTGAGACAAACTTCCCATCTTATCAGCTCAATTTTTCTACACTGCTGTTAGTCAACTTGGAAGTGTCTCAAAGGAATGTTAGCAGGGCACTGGCAGGGCAGTGTGCCATCTCTACACCTCAAATGTTAACTAGTGCTCCATTTGCTTATTCTTCTGAATTCAGCAGCTGCTTTAGCTGTTGCTAAATCTGAAGGTGAGGATGCTGTGGTACTGATGATCTATATTTTACAACTGCCAGGATCTCAAGCTAGTTCAGACACCACCACAATCCTCCAAGTACTTTCAGGTGACTGCTGAGCTGCGTCTGTCAGAAAGACACAGTTTTTCTAGTCACTGGAGTCCATGACTTAGTGCCTGGGCACACAAGGAACCCTGTGCATAACTCCATATTTTTAAGACTGCAGTACTGTAGAGTGTGCTTTCTGGTGGGGCAAGAGTCAGATAAAATCCTGAGATTGTACATGGCATTGACTTTGCCTTTGAAAATCCTGTCCCTGATTAAAGGCAATTCTGAGCTGAGAGGATAGTTCTCACATGTAATCAGGAATACTTGAGAGTTACATATAGTACTCCAGGAAACCAAGATCAAGTTTTCACTTAGTTTGCGTTTTTCCCCACCCTCCATGATGACCATTTAAGCAAAGCTAAATTAGAATTTGAATCAATGTAAACAAGAGCTCTGGCCACCTCTGTAGGCTCCTCTCTGCTATTAGCTTGTTGTGGTGACAGCACCAGCTCATTATGGATTCACTAGGTGCTTGTATGGATTTAATGCATTTTCATCTATACTGAGGTGTGATTTAGCACCTGTGACTGGGAGTCTTTTGGTCAATCCTTGTTGCTGGTTTTGTTTCCAGCAGATTAATGTGAAGATCATTGCAGTGTACTGAACGGTTTCAACTGGCAGCTAATGGAGTAGCAGCATGTGTACTGCAGAGAGCTAGAGGACAAGCTTCAGAAGTGCTTAGAGTCCTGTTTGTTCAGGCAGAAAGCATATTAGTGTGTCTTACAAGACATTACATGTATCTATCCAGGTCCTGATCCTGTTTCCAGAGGAACCAATGGCAAAGCTCCCATTTATCCAAGTGGGAGCAATTTAATAATCTTTAGTATCTACAGTTAATGTTAAAATGTCAAGAGCTGTTATGGAACAAAGCACGAGGATAAGCTGAAGTGAGAAAGATGGAGCAAAGCTTCACATAAGGTTAATGTGCTACCATTAGCATAAAAATGTTTGTTCTGAATTTCAACAATTGTACCAGAAGGTGCTTTCGAGACGGAAAGAGGAAGCTATTTAAAGCAGGAATTGGTAAGATTCTAAAAACACATTTAACAAGATGTAGAACTTTAATTACTCATCTCCTGAAAGCCTGCGCATAGTCCATAAATATTTGCTAAAAGCTCAAGGCAATTAGGACACAGACAAATGTTATCATCTCTGCTTTGTATATACATAAATAGGAAACAGTAATTGACAAAATCACAGCCTGAGCCATCCAGTTGGCAGCAGCCCTCTGCAGCTTGGACTCGTCATCTCCTGCCCATGATGCTCCAGAGTAAACTCATTTTATGACTAATGACTCTCCTTTATTAAGATTATAGGTACTGTAATTAGCTACCACACATCTGAAATTGAAGCAGGGTCTAGTTGTTAGCTTCCATAGCCAGGATAGGCAGAAAACAAAAATCAGCAAGAGAATATCACAGACATGAAGATCATTCCTTGGAAAGACCACTGGTTTTCCTCTGCTAAACAAACGATAGGCTCACAAGCCTGTGCTGCAGCTAATTTACTTGATTAGATACTCATGCAATATGGAGCAGAAAAAGAATAATCACATTTCAGTCTCACCAAATTAAGCTACTACTACTAAGCATGCAGTTCTGTTGTTAGTTCACAATCATTCTATTTTTAAGCACCATAAAATGTTTTTTCAAAAGAGAAATACAAAGCATGATGAAGCCTTTTGTAGCTAACTACTTCTGCTATTTCCCAACACTGAAGTATCTAAAATGTTTACTGCATTCTTTTTAACCCCACTTCTGAAACCAGTGATTCTTCCACAGTGTTCCCCAAACTTCACAGTAATTGGAAATTCACTTTTGTTTCCTTCTGAAATGAGAAGCACTGGGTGCCTACAGGGCCTGAGTAATATTTTGACTTCATCATAATGTTACATGACATCTGTTGTAAACTTTCACATTACAAAACCTCTGAGTAAGTTTAAATTTTTTATTAGAGTGTTAGAATGCCAAAACCCCCACAATTTCTTTAGCAAGTAATACAATTTTTTTTACTGCTATAGCTGCCCATTGCTCTTCTTACTGTTTTATTTTTGGCACAGAGAAAAAGGTTGATTCTTTTGCGGGCAAATCACTGCTAGTCAGGCACATAAACCCTTGAGCCACTTCCAGTCAGGTTTAAATTCAACACCTTATTTTGATGGCAGAGACAAAGATGAGCCCTTTGAGATTTCCCCACCAGCAGGGGAGATGTGCAAGGACCTCACCCTTGGTGTCAGCATCAATTCAAGGTGGTGTGTTCTCCTGCCAGTTCAAGGTGGTAACAACTGGAACGTGACCTTTCACTAGATTACTTGGGAAGCCTGCAGAGACCCAAATGCTGCAGCCTCTGCCTCTCTTTAAATGCATCCTGGCTGGAAAAACAAAGCTGAATCCCATGAAGAACCTATTTTCACTCTACTTCTTCCTGAGGGATAACAGAATGTGTCCATAAGCTTATACAAGAAGCCATTGTTACTGTTTTTTTCCTTATTAAAAAAACCAATCAATTGAGCATGGATTTAAGTGAGAATAAGAAACAGCAACAGAAAGATAAATAAAGATGTTCTCTATTGACAGCTGAACAACAAAGCTGTACTGAGAGCCTCAGAAAAAGGGGATGCAGAGACAATACCATATGATCACAATTGGGTTTTTTCTGCACTCTCCTCTTAAATCTGCAAGTACAGGCCAAGAAAGCATTACTCAGAGCTTAACCTCAGAGATTTTGTTTGCCAAAGCATTAGCAGTTCCAAGGGAGCTTCAGAGGGAGCATTGTACAATGTCTTGCTAAGCGTTTAGTGCACACAGCCACTGCAACCAGATTTGGAACATTTAGAATAATTTAGGAGTTAGATGATAAATTGCATTCCTTGCATATTCTCCCCACTTTCTCAATGTTACATGTATTTCATAGAACCCATCAGGACATTTACATGCCAATACTACACTCTGATCTACCATCAGAAATCATTTCTAAGCAAACAGAAAACATAGCAGATGCCATCTAGGTTTATCACACCTTCAAAAGAAAACTACTCTTCTTTAGTCCAACACTTCACAAAGCCATGAGCAAATGAACAGCTTAAGAAGCCTTTCCAGCAGGTGACATTTCTGTCCTTGGTTTAAGTCAGTAAATTTTAGTCATCTGAGGGTGGACCTGCACCCAACATACTTCTGGTACTGGAGTGCAGGCGTACACCCACCATTCCCTGGGTTCCCTTGGGGCTGCTGCAGTACACACAGCCTAACCCTAACCCTGCCCCAGGCTCAGCTACAGGATGAAAGAACATAGACGCGGGGCCTTCCCATGGCCTTGTGTAGCCACCCTTGAAAACACTAGAGCTTACCCACAAAGGAACCTCTTACAACCACAAGGTTTCCCTCTCCTCTCCGGGCCTAGGAGCCATCTCCTCTTGCCACCAGCTGCATCTGACCATCACACTTGCCTTGTAAAGAGAAGTTAACTATCACTCACTCACAGGCAGAACAACTCCAGACCAGGATGCCAGGCAATGCTCTTCTGCTCCATAGAAACTGCCTTACTGCCTGCTCCCCTGTTTATAGCCTTCCTCCCCACCTGCACCCATTCAGCAGGACCCAGCTGGCCTCTCCCTGATGGAACAGGTGAGTGTGGCCTCTCTCTGCAGCTGCCCTTCAGCGTGAGCAATCCTGATTAATTACCTCAGCCTGCTGCTGTCAGATGAGCTGCCATGGCCCCTCTGCCCATTTGCAGATGCTGGTGATCAAGTACTGGGTCCTGCTGCACCTTCCTGTTGCACCAAAGGATAAAATGTTGCAGCATAAAGTATAAATAACATTTATCCTATTTAAAAAGTGACAGATCTCCTATGCTATGCTATTTTATTATATCTAAAATGAACTTACAGATGATGATATATATATTCTATTGACCCTGGATGTTTTATTATTAAAATACTAGCACTCTTGTTACAATGCCTTGATAATATATTAATATGACTATCTCAGCTTCTAGAAAATGAAAATGTAACCTTATGGGTTTTTATATGCTGGAATATGTCTTTGGGTATTAAAAAAAATATTACAGCTGTATCAGATTATTAACAGCAAAAATGAGCCACAGCCCCTACAGTGCCATTTAACCATATCTGAGAGTCTTTGTCCTATTGGAGATGTTTGGTTCTCAGATAATCAAGTTGCTTCCAGCTTCACAGAGAAAGTTAAGAGTTCTTCCCACTCACTTCATTGCTGGTCTCATAAGCTGCAGCCCAGCAGGAGAGCATGTCCTGGGGTGACAGACCTTGCTGGAGCTGGCAGAAAAGTAGTGTTTAGACCAAGTGGTGACCTGACCTCTGAACCTGCAGGACATGGTGTTGTGTTTCCAACTAAGCTCGGGTCCTTTGTTGAAATATCCTAAGCCGAACGATCTGTCATGTTCTTTACTGGAGTAAATCTAGTGTCTGCATTTTGTTCTAATATTTCTAGGTGAAATATTATCTCAAACCATATTATTAATAAACCTGAGGGGTGGTTTTCCTGTACCTCTCTATTCCAGCCCTTCAGCTCCCCGTGTGCCATACAGCACTCTGTGGACTGTGGTCCTTTGCTCATCTCAATCTCCACCCTTTTCCCTCCTGCCAAAGACCCCACTTGCTGTCCACTCACCCTTAGGTTCAACTGAACAGCAGGAGCTGATGTCTAGCACCCAGGAAGCCCTGACTGTGTTAGGATGAGCTGAGTGCCAACGAAGCATAGTCTGTGGACTGGGGAAATGTGGTCTTTGGACAATTTTCTCCTTCATCTGAGCCTGCAGGACCTGGTGGGGGTTGCTTGCTCAGACACACCTCTCTAAACTGTGGCAGGGCCACACGATTGCGTTGCCCTTTTTCCAATATTGGTGTTTTTTCTGGCACTAATATTGGCCATTTAGTGTGTGAGATCAAACATCTGAAGCCCTGTAAGTTGCTTTTGCAGTATGGTAAGTGACAGGGAGCACAAGCACAACTCACTTTTATTTACTCGGCACTGGCAGCTGGGAACAGCAGAAGGCAATTCTTACCTCAGATATCTCAGCCCAGCACCAGTCGCTGGTTTCCAGGGAGCCATTTCTGCCTAAAGAATCGAATCTAATCAAGGACCAAGGCAAAGAGCACAAGCTCCAGCTGCTTGCAGAGCCCACGCTCCCTTGAGCAATGCCTCTGCACAGAGCCTTGCAAGCCGAAGCTAACAACACACAACAATTCTCTCTCAAGCTGAGCAGAAAGACCTGAACAAAAAGCTGTTGCTTGGTTTTTCTGCTAACAACAGGACTTTCCACCTTCTGAGACTCAAAATTAATGAATATATGTAAATATGTGATTACATGTAAATGTACAATTAGTGGTTGTGTCTTAATCCCCTCCCCCCCCCTTAAGATTCAGGTAAGATTGCCTCTGTGTTTAGTGTAGGAAATCAGCAAATGATCATTTCCTGTTATTTCAATTAAAGGAGTTGTGCAATTGATCCTGGGAAAGTTAGAGACCTGTTGAGATACCAAGTATCTACTTCCAATTGCTACTGTATGAGCAACAAAATACCTTACATTGCTTCTAAGGGCCCAGTCTGAAAATAGTTTTTCCAAGCTCAGCTTTCACATACCGTGAGACCTTTATTGCCGTCTTAATTGGAAATTTATGGCACCCTGGCTGAATTGTTTGCTGTTACAGCCACACTCTGCAGGGGGAGAGGAAACTGATACGACGCTTGACTGATGGAATACCTTTTGAAGATGTGAAAAATTAAGTAGAGGTGCCAGGAGAAGGAATTTCCAGGTCTTTTGTATACTGTGATATATTTCAAGGTGTTGGAATTGCATGCCATCTGTAGTCAGCTCAGATTAATCTAAGATCAGGCTGCAACAGAAATCCATAGTCTTCATTCTTATTTCTGCCATGGAAAGAGAAGTCTTTAATTTCACTCTTGCATTTTGTTAGCCACCGTGAAATGTTTCATCATGGCCAAAATGGTGAAAGCTGTTTCTCCATCTGTGCCTGTAAGCCACAAAAGCACTAGGTTTTGATAGAAATAAACCCGAGTTCTTTAATGCATTGAAGATCCAGCAGATTCATAGAATTTTCTTCTTTTACTACTTCCACTACTCCAAACATTAGGATTCCAAGTTTCTTCATTGCTCCTTTATCAGTAGAAGGGTAGCTTCTGACTGGATGGTCTAAAATTTGTATTCTCAAATATCAAAGAACTTGCACTGTCAGGAAAATAAGTCCTTCTGTCACTTGTCCAATCTACGTGGAAAACAGTTACTTGATACATAAACTATATCACTGGCCAGCTGAAAGAGCTTGTGTAGTATTCATTTCAGATGCATCCAGGCGATTATGTGATAACTCAGGTATTAGGTTACCTTTGTGATTTCAATTACCTACTTTTTATATGCCTGGAAAGTAACTGTAAAGTTATCAGCATAAAAATAATAAAGCAGAGAGTTCTATAAAAAGTGGCAAGTGAGTTACTGCAACTGCTCCAGGCAATGTAACCTATTTCTGCATGGTCACAGGTGGGAAAGGTTTACTCATTGTTTAAATTTTATATGCACAGAAAGAAAAGCAAAACACAGAAGCAATCCTACTTCCTCTCCAAACTCAGTTTTTCCTTCTCTTCACCCCCCAGCAGCCAAAGAATCAAATCATTTTCTTTTAAAGGAAAGGAGTCTTGATAGAACTATACCGTAAGGTGAAGGAGAAGGTTATTAACTAAAATTATGTTGCAGCTTAGGGGAAAAGAAAAACAGTCTAAAGATGTAGTGAATTTCAGAAAACCAAAATGTAGCCATTTTAAATTGTATTTTTATATTTGATTGATCAGGCAAATGTGTTACTTTAGAGATAAGGCAAAAGTTATCATATTGAGAGATGGTTTCTAGCCACACTATCATCTGGTTAAAAAGAGGCAGCACCCAAGGGCTCTGCTTGTTATTAAAAGCATCTGTTTTATTTCCAGAAGAAAAATTTAATATCATTGCTTCAAAAAGTGTGTGACAGAACTGGAAAGACAGAGTTACTTTAAGTCTGTGAAATGACAGGGATCCTGACTCTGCCCCTTACTAAATGTGATTGTCAGTCACACCAGCAGTCCTGCTAGCTTCAGCATAACTCCTTTACTGCCTGAGAGGCACTAACTGGAGTATGTCTGCTGTTCGCATCTCTAGGTTTAGCTTGTACAAACAAACCTGATCCAACTGAGAAGTGGTATAAAAACAGCCCAAAGCCAGTGGACAAGCCGCCAGCTTCCTGAGGCCAAAGTACCTCCACAGAACACAGCACCTGAGCTGGGTGGGTCAGAGCTCTGTTGGGTATGTCTGTACAAGATAGCACAGTCCTGGGGTGTCCTACAGAGGTGCTGTGTGCTGTAGCGTCAACATCATCTCTCAGCATCTGGCCTGACATTGCAAATCTGACACTGTGGCTTCCCAACCTATTCACAGCAGAGACTGAAGCCTCCCCTAAAAAAAGCCCAAGCAGGCCTGCGCTCACTGTGCACACCCTGCTTGGTCCCAGGGGCAGAGGAGAGAGGTTTGCTGCACCCTGCGAGTATCAGCCTCTCTACACAGGACCTATATGTTTGCACCCCAGGAGTGCATTCTACACGTCAGGTTTGGGAAGCATCACACTTGTTGCACCTGACATGGGGGTCATCCAGGGAATTCCAGGGTGAGGCACACTAACCTTCACAGTCTTCTTGCTGTGCTTGGGTAAGACTCCTTCCTCACTAAGGCAAAACCAAAGGCAATGGGGAGAGAGCCCTTACTCTGTGCAATGGTGGCTTCATAATTCTGCTGCTCTTTATATCCCAGTATGCCAAATGCAGAGGGAAAGATTGAGAAGTACCTGACTGTCTTCAGATGTGTTTCATCTCCCCTGGAATTTCACGAAACCTGGAAACAGGATAGTATGAAAAGGGTATTTGAGGACTGAGTTGCCTTCCTTTTCAACAGCCTACTGCCTGCTTTCAACATTTACTAAGCTCTTGGCTGTAAAAAATGTACATGGCTGAGAGGTTTCTCTTGGTCTATAGTCAAGGCTACAAAGGAATTCCTCCAGGCTCCTTTGTCTTCCTGCCTGAGCTCCTCAGAGATCTCTGCTGCTATCCCTGGCAGCAGACCACAGGGAAACAGCTTCAATTAAAGCTTCCCTTGTAGCAAAAAGACACCATTGATCAGCCACATTCTGTCAGTGCCAACTTTTTGAAGCTGGCATTTTTTTAATGCCTGGTTTCTCTTTTTGTTCAGGTTTCAGGTATGCAATGTAAAGAAAACCCCCAGAGTTATTTTTCTTTATTTCATCCTTTGAGTTGAGCTTGAAAAGAAAACCTGCTAGAGGTGAGCATTCCTGAAAACACCAGTTCAGATCCATCTCAGGCCAAGTCTGGGAGATCCTTTTCCTGCCCTTCAGGTCTATAGGCAAAGCAGAAGAAAATATGCTGGAATATCAACTGAATAGCCTGGCAGAGTGAGCAGAAACTGCTGAGCAATGCAACCACAGTGTCAAGGTAGCCAGTAGTTGTAGGAAAAAGGCAGCAGCACATTAAGATACTTGTCAGTGAGAACTGGTAATGGATCTGTTTTGCCAGCACAGAGTGGGATGACGTCTTTTGGTGCTAAAGTTGTGGGCAAAGTGTGAATGGCTAAATTTTATAAATGCTGTTTTCAGAATAATAATGCAACCTCCTTTCTCCGCTGAACAGATGTCTTATTTTCTTGAAAGTGTTGTGCTGTTAGCTCTCTTCTTCATCAGGCCAACACCAAACCCAGAAACATCCCCTCAGCATACTTTCATCTTTTATTCTTCATCTGTTTGCTCTTCTCTATCTGCAGTCAGCCAAGTGGGAACACATCACTGAGAGAGAGCTCAGCAAGCTGCCCCCAACAGGAACTCTCTTACAGAGGCACTCTCTTCAAACTGATCAGCTCCTTGTTGCTTCTCTCCAACTAGTTCAATTCCTGCTTCTTCTCAGGCTGATTCGGTTCCTGGTTAATATATCTCTAGCCTCACCCATCACCCCAACCACAATCACCTGGGGGAAGTTGGGGTCTCACACAGGTGGGCCAGGTTCTGCCTCTGGGGCCTTGGGCAACAAAACATGTTGCTGGGTTGCGACTCATCCATAGGTCAACTCCAACTCAGAGCCCACAGCCCAGGCCCCAGCACTTCAAGTGTGAACAACTCCATGCAGTTAGAATAAAACAGAAGTCACTCAGAAAAGCAGAGTAAATCCCAGCGCTGAACAAGGTATCCCTCACCTGGGAGAGGGCAGGAGGAGTCCGTGATGGCCTGTATCAACATGTCTGGCTGCAGTTCTCTGCACACAAGCCAGCAAGCCACCACAGGTTGGTTCAGAGTGTTGGGCAAGCTGGGCCAGTGACATCCAAACAGGGGATAGAGGCCCTGGTTCAGCCCTCAGCTGCATCGGTGTGAATTCAGGGTGGTTCCTTTAAACTGGAGGTGTTCTGGACTCATACCTACCTGCTTACTGGGGGGGCTTGCCCTGTTGCAGAGAAAGATCTTAATCTTGCTTTCATCCTTCTGGGATATTGACTTTAACAGAATGCTCTATGCTTCATTTCTCGGCATTGCAAAACAACTTAATGGATCACATACTTAGGGGAGAATTTCCATTAATTTCCAGCTTACATTCTCACTCTTTGACAACACCAAAATGTCAGTGGCTTTAGCCTTTTCAACACCATTTCCTCTGAGAGCACACAAGGAAGATAGAAGGCAAAAAATAAGCTTTTGTTTAGCCAAAGCCATCCACATATTACCTTTGAGCACGGAGGAAGAGTTATACAAAGGCCCTTCTATTTACCTTTCCTCTGAGCAGAATAAACCCCCCACTTATTCCTTGATGATTGACGTTTGTTTGTTTAGTGTGATCCTGATTCTCTTCTTGCTCACACATTTATCAAGCACGAAGGTTTGCTATAGCTGACGTCAGTGGAATTTTATCAGCAGAAAAGCAGACAAAAATGTAAGTACAACTGACAGAAGCGGCAGCTTCTGAAAGCAAAAATATGCATTTGCCGTTACTGAGACAAGGGAAATGAAACTTATACTTGTCTATTTGCAGCTATATTCCTTTGAAGCATTATAAAACCCTGGGAAAATCTAGATGTTAGACTGTATAATCACTTAGCAAGTTAATGTGCATAAACATATATAAAATGGTTGTTTGCATTTTTTTCTGCACAGCCTTTTTACTGTATTACTGTATAAATCAGACCTATTTTATTTGCACTTGCTAAGCCTTGCACTCTTTTTAAAGCATCTCGGTGAACAAATACTTATTTCCAGATTCTTGCAGCCTTAAGAAGGAAACTTATTTGTATTTTCACAGAAATGCCTTCAAGAAATTTTTCTACAAAGGTTATTATTTGAGATAGGACTGGGGGATTTAATACCTCAGGATATGATTTCCAGCCTGTGAGGTGCATGACAAATCTCAGTGCAAAAGGCCACGTCATAGAAGAATAGAAAGTCTAACAAGAAAACTTGACGCTCACCAGTCCTGTACTGTCACAGCGGTAGCTGCGCTAATGACAGGCACAGCTCGCTGAAGATCATAATCTCTCCTCTCTTGTTCCTGTTGGTATCTAAGAGCATATGGCCGTTGTAGGATGGGTGAGATAGCCACAAGTCATACCCACGCCAAAACTAGAAGAATCACCCTGATCATGCGAAGCATATGGATCTAACGAGGCTTGAAAGCTGGGCTGAGCAGAGGGCTGAGGCACGCTCTGCTGGCAGCAAAAGATTGTGTCTCTCAGAAAGGGTGATCCAGCAAAATGGGGACTGGAAACTGATGTCTCCCTCACATCAAATGCAAGTTTTTACTGGTTTCTAGAGAGCATGGTAAACCAGAGAGAGTGTAATGGGAAATGCTGCCTCAGTACTAAGCTCTGAATTCAGCAATCTCCCATGGAGAAAAACCACAGGCAGGTTAGGGAAAAGTTACATGTTGGAGAAGAGTATAATCTTTTTTTTTTTTCTATTTTCTTTAGAGTTCTATTAGATAGCAAAGCCCTTATGATGCTGGATGTTGTGCAACCAGATTGCTGCTTTGTAGGCTCAGTGTGTCTTTTCTCTGCTATGATACCTTTGACTGTAACCAGCACATGGGACTGATTCTAGATGGGAAGGTGTTGAAGAGGTACCACCACTCTCCACACAAAACACACAGTCCAACAGGGTTTTTTTTGCTGCACTTACATCAGTCACAGCTTTCTCACTTGGCCAATGCATATCTGCATTTTATTATTTACCCAGCAACCTGCAGATGGATGTTCTGCCCTCAGAGACAAATGCTACAAGCACAAGCAGTGCCGGAAAGGAGGGACCCCACAGTGTCCAAAAGTGATTAGCTCTGCTTCCAAAAGGGGAATTCAGTGAGAAAATGTGTCACAGCCCTTGATCCTTGCCAATGACATGCTGGTTCTGCCTGTAAGGTAGATGTCTATCGAATGGGCACTGGGTTAAGACCAGCGAAATACAATTCATACAGGCCACTGAACAGCTTCTGATGTTAATGACTTTCGATTACCACTGGCCTGAGTTTCATCTGTATTTTATTAACACTGTGTACAGAGTGAGTAGAATTCCAGATAGAGTACAAAGTGCCTTTTCTTTTGTTTTGACCATAATTGCAAATGCTTAAATTGTACTTGTAGCTGGTTTATGATTTGACATTGCCCTTAAACTCTGTGCATTTGCTACAGTGGAACATTGCAATTTCTAGGGATTGGAAAGATCATACAGAACTGGTCGATGATCTCTGTGATGCAAATAAAAATAGCAGCCTGAGTGTTCAAATATATATTTCTTTTCATTTTGTCTTTGCATTTTTATTGCTTCCCCAGGTCACTTGAAATGAAATTGTCCTTCACAGGTCAAGCTTTGCAGACAGCAAAAACCCCAATGCTTTAAGATCATTAGAGCCCTGAAGATGTTAGAGCAGTCCAGATGATTTGCATTTCTGAGGGAAAGGCTTTTATTTCTGAATGGTTCACCTATTATTGATTTGAAAATGGACCTTTTTTCTCATGAAAATGCCTGTCCTCAGAACTAAAAAAAAGACATACTTCTAGCCTCAATGTGCCACCTCTCCATCATCTCGCTGATGAGGTGCCCACTTGGGGTGGAACTGAAGATGATGGATGGAATAAACGCTTTGGGCTGTGGAGCAGCCCTTGGTCTTGGTGGATAATGTAGAGGGAAAGATGGTGGGACACTCAGCCCCAGCGCAGGGACTGGATGCACCATCTGCTCTGCACCACGCTCATGGGAAGCCTCCACTTCTACTCTGGCAGCTCCAAAGCCCAGGACCTTTTCTTCAACTTGCTGCCCACTGCTAGCAGGCAAAGCTATGCAACCTCCTCGTCAAGGTTTAGGGTCGGTCTACTAGACCTATAACAAACGCTTCCTGTTATCATCTCTTTGCCCTTTGAAAAGGGGAAGAGAAAGGGAATAAGGGAGGAAGATTTACAGATCGCTGTTGGCCACCTTCCCCTCCTGGATGGGAGAGAAAGGGAATAAGAGAGACTTCCAGATTAGAAAACTAAACCAGCTTTAATGAAGATAATCATAATATAATTGAATATATACAAATATATACAAAACCAGTATCGAACCCATACCTTCCAATGGCAACTACATCACTGTCACCACTGATGCTGTGGAGCAGGCACCAGGAAAGTCTCAGACTGGGCTCAGCAGCAGACGAGAACCGGGTTCAGGAGCTGGGTTCAGGAACATGTGAATGAGGATCAAAGGCAGAATGGTCAGAGTCCTCCTCAGATGCTGGCCATTGAAGAAGAGGAAGAGACAGGACAAGAAAGGCAGGAAGAAGGGAAGGAATGAGACAGTCATGATCTCTCAGCTTTATACTGAATATGATGTATATATGACGTATACCTTGTTGGTCAGTTTAGGGTCACCTGTCCTGGCTGCTCCACTCTGCAGGTGCAGCCTTTCACTTTCTGTACCCCCAATGTGGTACACAAGATGTAGCAATGACCTTGGTCTGCATCCCAATCCTTGGTGGTATCTTTAAACATCAAACTTTACCACTGCTAGAAGCAGACACCATCTGCAAAAACATGCTGTAAACTTCAGAAAACGCAGTTAGTTAGCAAAGACTGAACTGAAAAGTAAAATCGCTGAACAGAACTAGTTTGGTTCTAACTCAAACCAGGCCACTCCTGCAAGTTGGACTCTGAAGTGGATGTTTTAACAAGGCTCCCTCACATCCTCATCAGACAGGAGCCTCTACACCTTGACTCCTTTCTCCACCATCCCCATCAGCAGTGACCACATCCGGGGTGTGCAGGCTCCTTCTCTGGAGATATTAAAAATCTGCCTGGACATGTTCCTGTGCAACCTGCTCTAGGTTGGACTAGATCATCTCCAGACATCCCTTCCACCCCCTATCATTCTGTGATGTGAGTGGGGCAGAACCTCCAAGAACAGGCATCCTGTAAAGGCTCAACCATCACCACCCTTTCTCACCTCCAGGCAATCTTGGCACCATATTTCTCTTTTCTACTCGGTTTCCTTTCGCCGAAGAGGGATCCCTGCCTCTGGTCAAGGGGTGGCCGAGGCCGGGGAGCTGCCCGGAGGAACTTCACTTCCCGAGGCCGCCTTTAGATGGCTCCCGGCGAGAGCGGTTGCGGCGGCGGCTGCAGCCGGAGCTGCGGCGAGAGCCCGGGCTGGGACCGCCTGTGGGGCTGGAGGGAGGCTCAGGGGACGTGCGAGAACAGCACATGGCAAAAGCTAATGGAAAAGAGTGCCTCATTGCTCCAGGAGACGTTATTACATTTTTAAGGCGTTTAGGAACAAATGAAATGCATCTACAAGAGGGGAAAGAGCACCCCCCCACCCACCCGCCATGTTCCTCTCTCACCTTCGAGCAATCCTCCTCTTAGAATCCCAGCGCTGCTTTTCTTGGAAGCACAACCTGTATTTTAGTTGTATTATTTCCATTCTGGCTGTGGAAATAAAACTTATGACAGCGTTGATTTCTCAGATCTGCTCAGTCTTTGAAATTTGCATTAGATTATTCTAATCACTTAGCCTCGTTGTATATATTTACACAAGCACTTTTGATGTTTAAACAGACCAGGCTGTAATGAGTGTGCAGGGGGAAATATATACCCTAAAGAAAAGGAATGCTCTTTTTTACATGGCCCACATCTTAAACCAGAAGTTTTCAGATAAAACAGTGGGTCAGTGCCTTCGGGACCTGAGAAGAACAACTGTAAGGGAAATGGAAAAATGGAGGGCTTGGCTCTGCCTTCAGCTGTAGCAAGCAGAGATGGAGCTGGGCTGGCTCCCTCTGAGTGCGAGGAAGGCGGAGAGGACTTGTCTTCTCACACCATCACCACTGCACCCTGGGCTCTTGGCCTTCCTGACAGAAGAACTTGTCCAGCCTGAACACATGATGTCTGTGCCTACTGACCCAAGTTTCTGAGCAGAAGGAGCAGCTGCCAAATCCTGGCTCTACTGAATTCAGTGGGAATAGTAAAATGTCCATTTTTAGGGACAGCAAAAAGCCTGGGACTGCGGTGCAGTTGTGCTAGCTCTGACCATGACACATAGGCAAGTCCTGCAGGACCTACACTCCTGCAAGCAGAAGATCTGGGAAGCATTGCAGCCATATGTTCAAGTTAATTAATTCGATCTCAGGGCTGGCTCTGTTAGATCCAGAATGACAGGTGACAGTGGAGACAGAAGCAGCCCTTACATAGCAAATGTGACCAGGAAAAGGTGGTTGGGCAGGCCAGATGAAAGAGAAACAGATCTCTTGAGTACTGAAGAAGACAAGGAATCTTTCTGGAAGGTGCAGGAAATTGCCAGTTATCTCACAAGGAGTTTAGCTTTGCGAAGGCTAGGGATTATATTTCTATTTGCATGCTAGTATAGAAAGAATATTTGCAATGCTTAAAGGACTAATACTCTGGATGACCCTCTTGCTAACTTGATTTTACAATGAAATCTACAGCAAATAATCCATTATTTAACGCACTACCCTTAAGACTATAAAAACCATGGTAAACGATGTCAACACAGTATTTATTCTGCAACTTGAGATGGTGAAGTCTGTGGATAAGGACCTTAAAAAAAAGAGAAGCCTGTTCCAAGAACATACTCTTCCATAAACTCAATAACAGATGAGAGCAGACTTTCTAACTCACACACTGCCACTGATCTATCCACTTAGACATGCAAATGTCCTGTTTTGAATAAGTCTAACATTTTGAATTGTCACCAGTGAAAACAGCTTTCTCCAGAGGCAAGTTGGATTTTTCAGCTTGTAAACCATGCAGCGTCAAGGAGAAAAGAATAAAGAACAAAACAAAAAAGTTCTGTTTTATGAGGATTCAGTGATCTAAAGAGGTTTTTAAGATAGAATTTTCCACTTCATAATCTTTTCACAAGCAAATATTTCTAGAAGCACAGCTCCCTTCCCTAGAGTGGGGCAGCCAGGGCCTCTTGCCTGGGCTGGGAGTGGGCTCATTACCAGCGCTGGGTAGGCAGTCACCAAACAGGATCCTACTGTCTTCCAGGGATGCAGCAGGAGGAACACCCCAGGGCTCTTATTCTGGCCAACTTATTCTGTCCTTATTCCTAACTTGCAAGTTATATATGCCTTGCTGTACTGGTAATGAAAGGCTGTGACACGTGAGACACAGTCAGGAGAGAGAGGCTAATAGTCCTTTCTCACCCTAACGGACATGAATTTGTGAGGCAATCAGAAACACCAAGAGATTCATAACTTTTCTCCTCCACAAAAGTGTGACAAGACATAGATAGCACACACAGAAGGAATCATTTTTATTTTCTGTCAGGTATAACTGATTTCAACAAGACCATTTTGACTTACGCCACAAGTACTGCTTCAGCTCCATGTCTGCATAGGGAGAGGGAGAGACAGGTTCATAATACATTAGGGCTAAAGTCTCTTGCTGCAGCCCTCCAAATCTAAGTGGGATCTCCTACTGGTTATACCCTGAAACCTCATGGATGTCTAGTGTAACCTTGCAGCTTCCTTGTGACAGCAGATCAACTTTCTGTCTTGATCACCATAATCTCACTTGGCTATTCTAGGTTCATCTTCCCTCCCAGTAATAGATAGGCACGTAGCCTTCTATTTGAGACACTGAAGGTGAGGTGCTCTGAAGCTCATGTCCACCAGCAAAAGCAGATTTCAAAGATGTTCCTCATTCAAATTCTGAAAATCTGACTATGAGCTGTGTGAACATGCACTGCTGATTATCAGTGGAGGCTAACAGACTTTGGTACGTCGAGGAAGGCAACTGTTTATTTTTTTCAACTTCTTGTGACCTAAAGGAGTTGAAAGACTGCCTTATGTTTATGTCTGACAGTATACAAAGAGATGCAGAGAAATCACACCTCACCTTGCAACTTTATCATGCTGTTATTCTTTTGGGAGGTGTTACAGCTTTTTCTATAGTTAAAACCTACAAGTTGTTAAAATTGCTGCCATTGTTACATGCTACTTGGACATAAAACATGTCTGAAGTTATCAAAACTGTGCTGGGAGGCTAATGGTGATGAAAGACTGTGAAGCTCTGGTTCTAGGTTACTTTCTGGGTTTGTCATAGAGGAGGTGAAAGAAATGTTCATATTAGCAGTCCAAGTCTCACTAAAGTGTGTTAAAGCTGAAAATAATTTTCAAGTTAAAGAACGGTAGTGATGAAGCTCTGAGTTCTAGTTTAATTTGAGGCAGCAAATTCTTAAAACAATAAATATTTATGGCTGGGATTCAAAGGTGTAATGAATGGACAAGTGCCTTGAAACAGCTTCTGAAGTTAGTTTTGCTCAACTTGCTTATTCCTACTGAGGACAAGGATGAAGCCTACGCTAAGGAAGAGTGAACTGAGTGATTTGCTTGAGAAGTTTCCAAAAGCATTGATACCTTTTCCTAAGATAACATTTTAAAAATGCCTTTCCTCTTAAAAAGAAACATATCAAAAGTGCGTATTTCAGCATGCTTCCTCCCTGAGGATTTCTCAGTCTGGAAAAAAATGGATATTTTTCCCAATTGCCTTCAAAAGGTTTCATGTCTGCCAGGTGGTTTGCATCTAACAAATACTGCTGATGAGAACCATCAATTCCTTCAAGGACTTGGAACTGCATCCAATTTGTATCGCAAGTGACTGTAAAAGGAGGTGACTGCAGCCATTATTTTGTTAGATTTAGTCAAAACATCCCCGGAAGAGGCAGGAGGGCATGCTGGGAATTGTTTGATGAGCCTGCTGGGAGAATAATTACATGGCCAGCAGTTTGTTCACTTCATCTTTTGTAGCACTTTCTTAGCGGTTTTTGTGTGGTTTGAGCACTCGGCTTCTTGAATTAAATAATCTTTACTGCCATTGTCTCTTTAGCTAATTCCCGGATTATGCAGTCTCAGCTGTGCATGCCAGGGCTACTTCTTTATTACATGAGGTATTAGAAAATCAAAATACTTTCTTCAGTATTCCCATTCTTATTTGAGATGAAATTTTCTGCACCATAGCTGTGATTGAATTATAAATGTTCCAATTGCAATGCTTACATAGACCTTAGGCCCATTTGTGTTTTAATCCTGCTTCTTTGAGCAGGATGAATGTCAAAATTTGCCATTTCAACACCTCTTTTTTTTTTTTTTTTTG
>VYZX01022949.1:61476-86681 GCA_013401335.1 Brachypteracias leptosomus
TTTTTTTTTTTTTTTTTTTTTTTTTTAAAATCTAACAAGTTACACCTTAAAGTTTTCAAGAGCAACTTAGATACCTGGGAACCAAAAACCCGTTAGAATTCTAATTTGACTCAGCAGCTTTTGAAAAAATAAATGGGTATGAGCCTCTGGAAGACAGTACATGAAAGTATTACTAAAATATTAATTCTGAGTTGACAGGAAAATTGAAAGCTATGAAAGGAATCGCATTGAAAAGTAGGAGCTGAGCTTATTCAACTGACTACAAGGGCTCCATAATAACTTTTATAAGGCAGGTAAGCAATTAAAAAAATGGTGGTAACAGCAAATCTGATCCAGCAAACTTCTGAGAGCAACCTGACTGGTCCTCTCTAGACCTGTTCTCTTCTCAGCTGCCATTCCTGATAAACTAGACCAGCCTGAGTAGAGCCTAAGCCAGCCCTGGTCTCCAGTTTTCTCTGTTGGGTGTAGCACACGTGCTTTCCAGCCCTCCAGTATGAATGCACATACACAGCCCTGTGCCTCTTGCTTTAAATACATTGAGATGCATACAGAGGAAGGAGGAGAAAAGGAAGCAAAGGAGGTAAAAATTACCATATCAGAGCCTTTTGCAGCTGAATATATGGATGAAAATATATTGCTTGTGACTCCAGTGAGATGAGAGTCTGCCGTTAGAGAGTTTACTTCAGTCTATCTTGTTTGTGCCCTTGGGGACTTCAGAAGATGAACTTCATTGGAGTGGAGATGGAAAAAACTGGATCATTGGTCAAAGCTTTAAAAAAAGGTTTCCTTGCTGTGAAAAGATTGTTAGTATTCTCACAAAGAAGGTTTTATAGGAACAAGAAACAAATTTTTAAAGCAAAACTCCCTTTGATGTGAATCCTGCAAAAAGCACAAAAAAATACAAAAGGACCTGTGGAATCCTATTTTCTTCTGTGTGCGTTTCCCAAATCCCATCTTTGCTAATGGGTCATTTGGGATGTGACTTCTTTCCAGTGGCTGAACCAGAGCATCTTAGGAGTACAGCAGGGATACAAAGATTTCCTAAAAGACACGCTGGTGCATCTTTTCTGTTTCTGCACCATGTTTACTTCACCTTGCAGTTACTTGCACAGCAGAAATGCAGCTTGATTTACCAGCCAGAATCAGCCCTAGCGATCTGCTCCTGACACAAGATAGTACTGGAGAAAAATCCCAAGAAATTACTTTATGAAATGACAGGTATATGCAGTGAAAGCTCTTTTCTTTGTTCCGTGCATTAGAAGCATGAGAATTTATGTCCCTTTTAAGTGTTTAGTAAATTAAGGTAATCCATATCTTTTTGAATACTGAGTATCTGTCAAAGGTCAGTTATGTGCTTTGTGTCCCTCATGATTATTTTCTTCCATATTTTTAGCTCCTGATCTTTTGAGCTCCCTTTATTTTCTATTAAAAAGCCACTCTAGCTCAGGAGTACATTATTTAAAACAAAATTTAATTATCATTTTATCTAACTTCTTTTTGTTGAAGCAAGGCTCACTGATCATCAGTTTATGGTGATTTTAATTTTAAAAAAAACCACCCAGAGCACAACAAAAAGAACTTCTAAAAATCCTCTTGTAAATAATAGCTAGCTGTAGCAGAATTGCAAATAAAGGGTTTATTTTGTTGGGTTCTTTTGTTTCTTATTTTTGAGAGAGGGAGGTTAGCAAGTTGGACATTTCACCCTTGACTTTCCTCAAAATTCTATTATTCATCACTATTTATCAGGTTCTTTAGGATCTGGTGCTGATACACCACAGGCTGACTTTACCTCAGTTCTGTTGCTTAAGAGTCAGCTACAATTTCAAAATTATACCTTTAATATGCTTTGGAACACATTTTTAGAAATCAGGAAACTCTATTTGTATACAAAACGTGCCTTCAAGTCAACATTACATTACTAGCTGTTGGATTTTCATTTTTAAACATGGTTATGCCAACTCCTCTTATATACAGTTCAATATTGTCAATATTTAAAAATAACAAATGATAAAATTTGTCCTGGCAGATGGAACACATCAGATATAAACTGGCTAAATACCTCGTCAGCTGTTCATGTTAACAGTTTCCCAAAATTATACAAGAATTTCCATAAGAGAATGCTCTTAGTGATATTGCTTCACCTGAACTTTCCTCCCTTTTACTATCTTTTAATGTTATTACTGCACTTTGGAATTTTTAAGGTGTTTAGATATCACTCAGAATTGCAACTTTCAATCTCCAAGCTTGAAAATTAAATCTAGTTTTGAGACATGGAGAAAATCTGGGTTCATACAGTGCTTTTCTTGAGTTTCCTCTAGATTTAGTAATGCATTTTTCTCTATAGCCATGAAAGTCAGAAATTGAGAGAAAACATGCTGGGACTTCACAGGTACCAAAATGTTTTGAAGATCCAGCTCCAATATTTCAACGAGTGAGTCTTGAAGTTTAGCAGCAGCTCAAATTGGTCAGTGGGGTGGTCCGTTCTCTTTGCATCACCCATAGCTTGCCTGTATTGTCAATGGACGTTGAAGTGCCTAGGCTTTCTTCTGTTAAAAGGCTCTTGCAGTCCATCCTGACTCATTATTTCACACACCTCTCTATAGTCAGGAGCATTTACTGTTTTCTTTTATGTTTTAATAATTTGGAAACCCCAACTCCAAACTCCTGAGTGGCATGACAACTGAGGAAAAACAACAAAAAGCAGCATTTGGGGCAGTGTAAGCCTCATTAAAATTCTTCAAAATTCTGCTTTTCTGCTTATCTCTGTCCTGCCGTTCACTGGAAAGCTAGCCTCGGCTCAAATTTTAAGGAATCATCTTTGATATCTGAGAGATACTCTATTTGTAGTTTGTCATCTTCCCATGCTGCTTTTGAAAGACCAGGAGTATAAAATAATGTTAGATATAAATTCCCTCATGGAGCAAAAATGATGTTTGAGCCCAGAGCACTGGAATAATAACCCTGCTCCGTGCCATTAGCACCTTGTAAGTCAATTGGGGTTTATTTTGCAAGCAATAAAGTTGTATTGCAGCTGGAATCATTTACACACAAGAAAAATCCTACACGAATCAACCAACGGAGCCACTCTCAACCATCTTGTTTTTCAAGCTGCTTTTTTGCCTTTGTGAATAGGGTTAAAGCACTGACCATCAGATGTTCTCACTGACCTTATGCTTTGGCTTGTAACCTAGAAAAATGGTAAAAGCCATGCACTTCTGCAGAAAAACATGCACAGAAATCTTAAGATTTCAACCTTAAATAATCCTTAAGTTTATTTAATGTTTATTTTAAGGAAAATGAAAACTTGTTTCTAACACCCCCCACCCCCAGCCTGTAATTAAATAAAACAATACCATATTTTCATGAGGTAGAACTTTCACAGTTCCATCCTTCGCCTGTTCTCAGATCTACACTGAAACTGCAGGTGTGCATAGGCTTTCTCCAGATACTTCCAAGATGTTTGAGGACACAAGCAGGGGGGCATTTGTCCTGGCATGCAGTAATGGAGAAAGAAATTGGTAACAAAGTCTAGCTGCAAAAATTAACTTCCCCAAGACAAAATACCTCATTTATCATCGCGGTCTAACAGTGATATCACAGTAGGTGAAAGCTAGACCCTGTCAGCCTCGTAAATTTTTAGCTGCATGGTTCTCAGTGAAGCCATCAGGACAGAAAGGCAAAGAAAAAGTGGTATAACTGCTATGGATTTTACTGTTCCCAACCTGAATGAGATCTTCTAATACAAGCAGAGGTTAAGCACAGGGCAGCTCACCTGCTCTGCACAACTCACTGATACCAGACCTGCTTCCACAGCCTGCTGCCAAAAATGCCTCGAAAGGTCTATCTGGGCCATGTTTGGTAAGCAGTGCTGAATGGATCAGAGACTCAGCTTGAAGTGCTTGGCTCCACAGCCTTTATACTCCCACCTGACAGGGAGGTGACCCTTCACTGGTGGGTGCATTCTTGTCAGTGACACTGGAAACAGAGCCCAGGCAGGACACAGGCAGCTTTGTTCTGTGCAAGCTGCCTCTGGGTACATGGGGAGGCAACCCGAGCTGAAGTTGGTAGCTCCAAGCAGAGTCTGTGTGGTACTCCATGCTTCCCAAGAAAATGCCTATGGGCATCAGAAGGCAAAGCTGGCATGGAGAAGTAGGATTTTCCTTGGGGATTTTCAGGAACATCCCTCCATCCGCTCCCTAGAGGGGAAAGGCGCCAGTATCTTTCTTTTACAAAGTGAGCTGCAAATAAGTCTTTTTCAGCTGGGGATGGAGAATCGCAAGCAGTGCAGTGTTTCCATCAGTGCTGGGGGTGCTAATGCCCTCAGGATCAGGGAGATCCTGGTTTAATCCTCTTGTTTCCACTACAGAGGGACTCCAGCCCACTTGTTCTCCTCTGTTTTCCCTGGCAAGCAAGTTTCTCCACTGAAAAGCGATAAAAAGAAAATAGGGTCAAAGTGAGAAATTAAGGAAGGGAAAATTACTTTCTTGCCAAGGATGGGGAGACACTATACTAAGACTGTTTTTACTAATAGTAAATTACTTTAGTAGTAGTTTAGTTTATTAGTAGTTTAGTTTATTAGTTAGTAAATAGTAAACTAATTTGCAATTAGTTTTAACTGATTGCATAAACAGACCAGGAAAAAAAAATACCTCAGAGGTCCCCAGAGACTGGCCTCTAGCAGGCTGAGGAATGACATTCCCCTTGTTTTTCTTTCTGACCAAAACCAACTGGACAATGTGATGAAGACCGCACGAATAAGCATGTGGTGTTGGTTCCCATGCAGTGTTTCTCACATATTTAGGTCTATAGGCTACTCATATTCATAAGCATTAAACTGACCTAAAAATAAAAGAAGGAAAAATTGCTATAGGAAAATGCCAGTGACCCACAGGCAATGACTGAATACCACTAAATCCAACTCATGTTACACTAGGCAACATTTCACTTTGATAGACAGTCTTTTTACTTTTCACTTTGGTTGGTTTGCTTTTTGTTTTATTTTGATTTTTTTTTAAGGTCTCAGATGTTTTTTACTGGTAACTAAGCAAAAAACTTATAATAGAGGCATTATCCCTCTTCATTTCAGTATGAATTAACTCCCAAGTCTTTGAGAAGTCACCCAAGAGCTATCTTTACATTGTGGGTTACATCAGAAAGCTCTGATTTAGATTCTTATGTGATTAACACTACACTATGTTTAAGCAAAGCAACACAACTTCGTTTAAAAGTATTAATAATGAAATTCCATTATGGAAATTCATTCACATGGGCAGAAAAATTAGATTTTATTGCCACCTAACAAGAATTTGCACAGGCAAAATGTTGTCTTCATTCAACAATATAAAAGATCACATCTACTTTCTTGCAATCTTACCTTTGAAAACAACGCTGTAAAAATCACTGCCATATCCAGGATAAAGCAACACGCTGCATCCAGGGGATGAAACACCACCCATGTAGCAAAGAAAAATGTATTTAGTCAAAGGTCATATCAAAAGGAATTGGGTGGAAAGATTTCCCACTTGCCAGCAGGAAGTAAGTTTAATTATTCCATGCCAGTGTGTATCTCATTTGAGGTAATGAGCTCCATGACAATTCAGTGGCAGGCAAGTGGATATTCTTTCCAGATTCTTTCTTCCAAAAAGAAAATTCAGATAGGGTAAAAAAAGAAATGGCATATGTTTAAAAAGAAGGGAAAACAAGATAGATCAGTGCAGGGAAAAATTAACAGTCTAATACCTCCACATTTAACAACAAAGATATTTACTATTTTCTTCAAGAATTTACAATTGCAGATCAAGTTATTTCAGACTAAAACTATTAGCAAATTTATTTTCAAATCATAAACTTGCCAAAAATCCTGCATCAGAAACTAAACCGTAAATCCAGATTCTGTAGGTTGACATAAGTTGAGATATGACTGAATGTGCACTTACGTCTGTGAGCATGGGACCATGCCCAAGTCCTGCCATTCAGATATAGCCTAGTTCTTCTGTTAATAACAACCATACAGATGATGTGAAAAAGGTGGTTTCAGGTGAAGTGAACTATGAAGTGTGAAATAAGCTTTCCAAAAAGCAACGTCTGCTTCAGGAGAGTTTATTTTAAGAATTAGTTGCAACATATACAGGCTTACACACCTAAGTGTCTGTTTATACAGATGTTTATCCTGGTGTCTTCCAATTTTGGAGGCTTAAGCGTGATGTCAAAATCTGGAGGCTGGGCTTTCAGTAGGGACAAAAGGGGCTCCTCTGAAAGGCAGTTCAGAAGAGAAGTCTAACCTGGGTTGTTTCCCTCCTCTTCACAAAAGGCCCTCTCTCTGATGCAAGGGAGCTTTGCTCACAAAGGATTGAAAATCCCTTCTTAAATGCTCATTTACTGAATCTCAATATTCATTATTGCCAGGTCACCATATATCAATTACTGCCTAGCCCAATATCTTACAAATTTATGTATATATTTATGTACACACATAAATACACCATACACACCATATATGTTTATAAGAGACCTTGAAAAGAAGATAAGCAGCAAGAGAATCTTGTACTGCAGATTGCAGCTGAAAACACAATTATCAAATAGCTTCTCTATTCTTCAGTTCTGCAGTTCCCCTCAACAGGACTTCCTAAGTACTTGGGACTGTATTACCTTCTTGCCTTTGCATTAAATAGTAATAATTTACTATTTAATTTATTCTAGCAGAGAATACCATTCCCATGACTTTGATTTCTGATAGGACCTACCTTTTTTGTGGAGATTTGCCTACATAACTTAGAAATATGGCCTCTAAGAAATATTTAGAAAGGAACAAAAGAAACAGTGGTTTCAAATGGAAGAGGTTCTTTTGAAATGGACACCAATCTGGAATCAGTTACTCAGGGAAAATATAGGCAGTGGTACAAAGACCTACACCCAGAAAATTGGAAGAATTTGTAGTATTAGCAGAGATTTTTAAGCCCTTTATAGCTCCTACAGGTTTGCATCTCTTAAGGAAGACAAGAAATCCAGATGCTTTTTATTTTTTATGATGAGAAAAAGAAAAAGTCAGGCAGTGGGATGCAATATAAAAGCACTGGAAACAAATTTTAGGACGTTTAAAGGGTCAGTTCTCTTTTTTTTTTACCCTGTGTTCTCAAAGGAGAATGGCATAATAGAACACACTCTAAATTCCACCCCCTAATTAATTTCCACACATCTACATGAGATGTGTGAGACGAGTCAAGATAAGATCATAATTGTGAGGCAAACAAACATTCTCTTTCGATAATGGAAAATTCTAATAGCTTGAGACTTTTTAATTAGAGCATTGAATCTCTGCTGCAGTACCAAGCTCCTTCTACCAGTGGACAGCTTATTTAGTGACTATCCAGGCCTTTCCTGCACTCGTTAAATCAAAGGTAACGGAACTTTCAGGTTTATTACTGAAATTTGATCTATTTGAAGAAAGCAACAGTGAATTCTTTCCCCTTCTTTTATAGAATAAATTTGACAGGCAATTAAATTGAAGTATGATTTTGGACACGTTTATGTGACGGTGCTGCTGGCTGCTGTTGTTGCACACACTGCAACTGCTGTAGGGGGGTGGGAGATGCAGCCACTCTGTCAACAGCAGCGCTGCAGTAGTGATGACAAACGGGAAATTCTCTCTCACCCAGGGCACAGAGTGGGAATATCAACAGTTGCTACGCACTTCAGGAAAGATTATGCTCAGATGTTTCCTGTTTAATCCCTATCACATCCTAATTAACAAAGATAACAGACAACTCTTATTATTTACTTGATTGGTTATCCCATTGCCAGTTAACCAGCCAGAAACAACCAAACCTTGGCCTTTCTCCCCAGCATTTGCTCAATTAACGTTGCAGACTAAGAGGCAGCATGACATTTTCCTCCCATCTCTGCATGAGCAACCTGAAGCACATTCTCATGAAGCAAAGCAAATCCTTCAGCATCCTCTAAAACCACATTTTAGATTGCTGATATGATTGTATTCTAATGCATCTATTTCTGAGAAACTGGGAAAAAAGTAGAGACAGTCAAATTCTATTTTACTTCCTCTAGATTTTTCTTCCAAGAAAGCTTAGTATGAAGGCAGCAGCTTGTTGTAGACTGAAGCAGATTTTCATGAGGATGGTGACTTGGGATACCCTCATCACAGATTTTATATAAAGCACAAGAATTTCAGAAACATGGATCTGAATTAACATGAAGAAGCAAAGGAGAAAATGGCTTAGATCCACACTTACAGAAGAGCTTCATATGTTTCTGTTTGCTTTTCTGTATTTCCCTCTTAGCAGGAAGCTGCATTACTGGTAACGCATTATGCTGTGCAGGAAAACTGAAGAGGTGCCTACATCCTGAAAGGAGATTGTAGGGAGGTGGCTGTTGGTCTCTTCTCACAAGTCACAATTGATAGGACAAGAGGAAATGGCATCAAGTTATGCTGGGGAGGTTTAGGTTAGACATTAGGAAAAACTTTTACACCAAAGTTTTGGAACAGGCTGCCCAGGAAAGTGGTTGAATTGTCATCCCCGGATATATTTAAAAGCTGTCTAGATATGATGCTCAAGGATATGGTGTAGAAGTGGGCCTGGTAGAGATAGACAATGGTTGGACTTGATGATCTTGAAGGTCTTTTCCAGCCATAGCAATTCTGTGATCCTAATACAAAAAGATTTCCAGTCATGCTCACAGCACTCAAAAAAGCACCAACCCCCAAACAAACCAAAACCATGAAGTCCCACACCCCAGGACAGCATTAAAGCTACAACCTCATAAGGCAGCCTTACTTTTGCTCTGTAGCCCATTTTACACTAGCTCTGCACACTGCTTGCTATGGTATCACCCCAGTTTAGTTTTTCCTTAATTGGAAATAAAGCAATCCATTTTTAGCTTAGTGCATCTGAAGGTAAAACAAAATTCATTGTTCTGGTATTTCTCAGTTCCCACCTTCATCGTTCTGAACCTGTGGCCCGCTGCGATACAACCTGACGGAAAGGGAAAGGTCTCTAGTACCTTTAAGCGTGTTTCATGAAAGTAGAGAGTCAGGAAGAAAAGAGGAATGTTATCTGTGCACCAGTTGAGTGACAGCCTTCTTTAGACACTGGGGAAATTATATGCTATCTCCCCCTGGGTACAGTATTCCGCTAAAAAACCTGTGTTCAAGGAACTTCATGTTATTACTAATGAGTTTGATAACAAGAGCTGGTCACAGATCAAAGCCATACTCTCTGGGTTTTGTACACAGATAATCTCTGCTTCACATCTTTCATAAAACAGAAATCAACAGATGGTGAGAACAAGAGCAGCAGAGATCAGTAAGGTAGGCAGCACCGTGGTATGTGGCCTGCTATCAGCGCTTTTTCAGGCATCATCACAAAAGAAAATTTTCAAGAGGGACAAAAACCTTTTATTCTCCTTTGTAGGAGAGAAAAGCACCATCACTTTGTGAAGTAGTGCTGAAGAGACAGAATACTGATGCATTCCCGTTTGTTTGAAACCTCACCAAGTCAGTCACCACAAACAGGGAACACCCAAGCACCTATGGTTCTCCTACGTACTGGTTTTGCAAACTTCAAAGCCAGTGACCTAAACTCCTTTGTGGTGACCCATTTAGCTTACATTTATGGTGTTGTGCCCAATGATGCTGTTCTGCTATTTCAAGCTCTGTTCCTCTCTCAGGAAAAGAGAAGCACTAGGAAGGTTATGTGTTAAGATAGATATCACCCCACAGAATTAAACACCCCCCAGGCTCTTACTCTTGAAGCTTTCTGCTCAGAATTAGTCCCATGCTTGTTTAAGTTCCATTTTGCTCGTACTCCTTTCTCAAGTGCACAGGCTTCCATCAGTGACAGTGCTGCATTCTGTTTCCCCACACTTGTATACATGTTTTGGGCACATAAGAAAGAAAATCATCTAACATGGATAAACACAGATGTATAAAATGGAATGGCAGGAGCTGGGTAACAAAAAACCCAAACCCAATCAATCATGGACTGTGTACATCTTGGATAGTTAGCAATAATGTGTACACTTTCATCTGTCCTTTACAGTGTTAGAATGTTTTGTGTGTTGAGAGGCTGTTCTCAGAAGAGCACATCAGCTGGAGGTATCACTTCAGGCATTTGCCTGAAGCAGATAGTCAAGGGGATACTATCAAAGAGGACTGGACACTATCAGGAAAAAAGAAAGGGCAGGGGTGGGATGCACGGATGATTTGAAGGAAACTGGTTGTATGGGAGAAAGAGACTGCAGTTCAAGAAAGAAAAGAAACTACATGCTGGGATCAGGAGAACAAATACTTTCCTCAGTTTGATTTAAATTTACTGAATTCCCTACAGTGGATGAAAAACTCATGCAGAGGAGTACATGCAAGTAATCTGGAGTAATTTTGGCTAGTTTTTCTGGACTTGTACTTCTCTTCTGCTAAATATAGAATAATTAATTTCTGTACCTCTCCTGAAGTCCATGCATCTGAGTTGGCAGTGCCATGCCCATGAAGATGTGACCTTTGGAGTCAGTGCAGTGACAGAAAAGCATCCCAGGAACCAGCAGCAGCAAATGGGGCTGAGGTTCTGCATCCCTGCTTCCTGCAGACTGAGCACTGGCACCAGGAAAGGGAGAAAGGCTGGAGCTCAGCACACAGCTGGATCCTACTGCCAGAGCACAGCAGAGACAGAGGCAGTGGTGCCGCCACCATCACATCCAGGCACCTAACATGCTCCAACACACCCTCTGAGGGGAGAGAAAAATTGCTCTCTTCATGGGCACAGTGACCATAGTGCTTGTTAGCAAGAGGCTCCCATGGCTAATCAAACCTGCTAGTATCATTTTTCCTCCTTCTTTCTTAGTTATGATGGCTGACGTTCACCATCAAATTTATAGAAAAATTGGGTGTAGCAGGTAAGACAAGACTGCCTCAAACACCTTAATGTTTTTGAAAAAATTAAACCTAGAAGAGAAATCTCACTTATGTACTTAGGGAGTTATAAAATGTTACCTTTGTGGCTTTTTCTTTTACATGCAAGCCAGGGTAACATCCTACTTTCTATCAACAAGTAAGCCTGAATTAACTGAGGGCATAATGCCCTGATTGCCCTGAGCAAATATAAAGGCAGACCATTGTCAAAAAGTGCAGCTTTGTATCTTGGCAGTAGACTGTTCTTGTGTCAGTACAGAGTGACTGCAGAATCACAGCCTTAGCTTTATTCATCTTCCCCAGGCTTGTATTGTCTTGTGAAGACAAAAGAAAATCTTCAGACCATGGCTTGAAGGCATGCCCTTATATGTTACCTTCACCTCCACAGCCCCATGTGTCAGTCCTATTGAATATTTTTTATGAATAGTGTTATAATATTGTCATTTGGATCCTCAGTTTCAGGCCCTGTAACAAGAGAAGGAGCGAGGTTGTCTTGTACTATCTTACACCTTCCCCAGATTACTCCCTTTTCCCCTGTAGTCACTGGGTTACCACCACCAACATCAGCACAACCTAGAGAATCTTCTTTCTAAGAATGAAAAACGATACAAAATATTCCTTTTGGTTTATTCATGGCCCAAAGCTGACTTCTGTTCTCGTTGTGTTGAGGAAATAAACCACTAAACCAAACACAAGCCAAAGACATCACACCTTTCTTCCCTAGGACAACTCAGGTGTTGGCTCCTCAGCACTGATGCCCTTGAGGAGAGACAACTGGCTCCAGGTACTTATTGTTCCTCTGGCTAATCATCTCGCTCTGGTGTGACATGCCCTATCACCTCCCAATCTCCCTCGTGCTTTCAAACCAAAGGGGTTATTTCTTTCTTTGTAAGCTACATATAATAAGGATAACTCCAACACAACTACAATTTATGTTAAATAGAAATTGTAGAAACTACACTTGGGAAATTCTCAATAACATCTGCTGTACTGGAAAACATGTCTTCTGTACAATATCATGAAATAGGGATTCTATAGTTGAGAATTTAAGCAATTTCTCATGGTTCCAGAGAGAAATTTTTTCCTTGCAAACCTAGATATTAGCTGTAGGAACATAACAGATTTTTATTCTTATTTCATCTTTTAAAAGAGTGTCCCTTACAAAAATTATCATTAAGGCTCACAACAAGCATTGGTCTTTGCTCATAGTATGCCAATCTACGTTTCTTGAAGTAAGCTTGGTATTATCATGGCCTTATCTTTACTCACAGAATCACAGAATGTTAGGGATTGGAAGGGACCTCGAAAGATCAACTAGTCCAATCTCCCTGCCAGAGCAAGACCAGGTCACACAGGAATGCATCCAGGTGGGTTTTGAATGTCTCCAGAGAAGGAGACTCCAGAAGCTCCCTGAGCAGCCTGTTCCAGTGCTCTGTCACCCTCCCCATGAAGAAGTTTCTTCTCATATTTATGTGGAACCTCCTATGTTCCAGCTTACCCCCGTTGCCCCTTGTCCTATCATTAGACACCACCGAAAAGAGCCTGGCTACGTCCTCCTGACGCTCACCCTTTACATATTTATAAACATTAATAAGGTCACCCCTGAGTCTCCTTTTTTCCAAGCTAAAGAGACCCAGCTCCCTCAGCCTTTCCTCATAAGGGAGATGTTCCACTCCCTTAATCATCTTTGTGGCTCTGTGCTGGACTCTCTCCAGCAGTTCCCTGTCCTTCTTGAACTGAGGGGCCCAGAACTGGACACAGTATTCCAGATGCGGTACTCAGATTAGCCTCACTGACATGAAAGGAAGTATTTCTACAAACATTATTGGGAACTAGAACAGGTTAATTTGAAAAGCCCAACAGTTGTGTGAGCTTTCACTTTTAGTAGTGAAATAAGAGGATAAAAATTGAGGAACACTGTTTGGGTAGTCTTAAAGTTTTAGGTTCCTGAACAAAAATCTTCTCACAGGATTTCAGTTTATATGGCCTAAGACAGAACTATAGAAAAATACTGTGGAAGCTGGGAGAACTTTTATGCTGACAGAATGGTTACATTGGGAATAATGAGTAAAACAACAGTTGCAAAAGCTTCCAGATTCTAGCAGAGGAACTAATTTCAACAATAAGAGGAACCAAAACAGAGGGAACTGAAATAATTAGATTAGCTTAATTGTAACCACTTCTAAATAACAACAGGCATGGAAACGTTTAGTAATTTTGTAAAAGAAATTACCTGTGAATGGCAAAAAGCAGCATTCTCTTTAATGCACACAGCTGGCAGAAGAAGAGGCAACCTGTTTGACACAAATCATGTTCATTCTTCCTGCATACTGCCTTAAAAATCCAGCCCCTTTTACTTTGGTAAAGCTCTGGCTCAGGTTTTCATTTTCTTACATGTTTACAACTGAAGCGTCCTCTTCCTGGTTTCAACAAATTTCTCTCCTCTGCAAAACCATTTACTACATTGCAGTAAAAATTATCTTGCTGACTTACCACCTCTATTATATTTTCACATATACTGCATCCCTCCTCTATCTCTTTCTTCTCCTAAGGCATCAAACAATCTTTGTACTTTGCTATTACTCACTTCTCTCAAAGCACACACCAGTCAGCACTTGCTTGCAGCTGACCATGAAGATAAGAGATGACTCTCCAGCTGCTGGTGCTCTCCAATGCTGCTCCTTCCTTTTTTATCATGCTTCTTTTGCAAATGAAAAGCTTCCTGTAAAGAAAATCTCCAAAGTTACTTTAAATCTCTGCTTAAGACTTTCTGATGCCTTCCGAGGCACGTAGCACCTGAGAGTGACTCATTGCCCCTATGCTGTGGTTACTCCCTTTATACTCAGCCCAAACTCTCAACCTCAGCTGGACACTACCTTTGGTTTTGCATCTGCTCACTTTCTTATCACGTACTGAGGTTATAACATCTGTAAGGTGAGGATTGGGCTTTGGTTGCTACAGTATGTGACTGCTTTAGAAACACTCCATTGTAAGACAAGAGGTTCAGCCTTTCAGAGGTGTGTGTGCACCAGATCTCAGCTCATGTAAAGCCTGGGACATACATGGCTGAAAGCCAGCTTCCCCATGTGCCCCAGAGAGTGCTGAGCCTCTATTTAGTTTTTAAAACATGCCTGGCTTTTCCCTTCAGCTGGGATAAAGCGATATGCTTCCTGGCTAGCTGCCTCGGGGAGGTGGGAACAGATCACTCTGATACCCAAGGTTAGAAAGAGCTGCGCAAGCAGTCACCCACTGATACCCTTTTGGATCATTCTGCAAGAAAGAAATAAAGTCCCTAAAAGGACCGGGGCACAAAGTGACAGTGCTGCATTACAGTCCATTTTATTAGGCTGATATGCCTAAGGTTTGGCTCCCTCCAGCTGCCTTCAGTCATCAGCCGTGGAAGCACTGCTGAAACGCTGCAGGGCTTGTCACGATGAGAATCTCCTCATTGCATCTTTTTATTCATGAGGAATTGTCATGGGGCAACCACTTGAAAAATAAATAGTTGTGTAGCTGTACAGAGAATAGAGTCTGTACACCTGGCTTTCTTCCAGAGCCAAACTGCAGTCACCAATCTTGTCACCGAGGAAGATGCCCATGATGTGGAGTGTGGCAGCAGGAACAAAGAACGACTTCTGTGGGATACAGAGGACCAGACATTTGGGTAGCCTCAGCTCCCTCCTTTGCAGTCTTTTCAATCTTTTGGGGCATGTATTAAGGGCTATCTGTAATTATATAGGCAAATATGTAACCAGGTGAAAGTTCTCCCATGGCCAAGGCAAGTTTCCTAATAAAATTCAAGATTTTTCATTTAAGCATTCTCAGAATTATTTGTGGATGACTCAATGCAGCTGCACAGCAAATAGCTACTCATACATCATTCACTGACGTCAATAACTTTCAAAGAAACACTGCCTTGGAAGGTGCTCTCATGTCTCTCAGAAAGGAAATAACAAACTTGTGCAATTAAAGACAACAATACTAGGAAGAGTGCATGCATGCTGCTTTGGTGTCATGATAATTACAATTAATTTGGAACTGATAGTAGACCACACAACTCTGTGAAATCAAAGAGGAAAAAATTGGGTAAACAGCAAGATCTGTAGGTGTCTATTGGAAGTAGATTTTACAATTTACTTAAATTCTTTGTATCTGTGTGTATGCATGCACACACAGGTAAAGCTGTGTCCTGTAAAGAAAGGAGGAGTTAAACAGAGAAAAGAAAAAGGAGGAAAAAGGCAGGAGGATGAGTGGAGTAAAGCATCACTTGTGAAATGAAAAAGAGGTTCAGAAGTAAGAAAAGAAAGGCCAGCAAGAAAGGACTTGACCATCAAGCAGCTCTTCATCAAGCCTCTTCTCAACAAGCAGTGACAAATTGCTCAATCTCCTCCTTTTGAATTGAAAGGAACTGATGGCAGGGGGCATTGGGGAGCAGGAGATATGCCCTGTGTAGATTTGGCAGAGGCCACAAGATCTCTAGTCCACAGCACTTGCATACCCAGGTCACTGCACAGTGACACACTGCTGACATGCAACAAAAAGAAAACTATTTACTTTAGAGATTAGTCCTGGAAAATGGGAACAACCATTCGGAGCCCAACAGCCTACAACAAAAGCAACATCACTTCTCATTACTGGACTCTTTCACAGAGTAATTAATCTTTTCAGAAAGCTTCTAGGCAGTGGACTCTTAGATTTATCTCCCCTTGTCCCCGCTGAACAGTCTTTCACTGAGCAAGCAGCCCCTCCAAAACCATGGGCTGCTCAGGGTGAGGGACGGTGGCAGAGCAAGCTCTTACAGTGCTGGATCCTGCCTGACCTCAGAGGAGCTGCTTCATTTATAATAGCCTCCTCTTCATTTTCTGAGGCTTAAATTATCGTTGCACAGTTCTTCCTTATGAACATTTTAACACAGACATTATATAGCAATGTTAAAATTGGAATGTCATTTCAGGAAAAACTATAGCCACTCATGAAAGAAAAATATAAACTACAACAAATAAAGAAGTCAACATGAAAAATTTCTTGGGAATAATACAGAGCTATCTGTAAATAATACAAGCAGGTTTAATAGAAAATAGTCACAGAGATCGGTGAAAGTAACTATGAGAAAGCTGATAAGGAAAAAAACGTGAGGCTAATACTGAGGAAGAACGAGGTCCTTAT
The DNA here is from genome assembly GCA_013401335.1 of Brachypteracias leptosomus. Taxonomy (NCBI): domain Eukaryota; kingdom Metazoa; phylum Chordata; class Aves; order Coraciiformes; family Brachypteraciidae; genus Brachypteracias; species Brachypteracias leptosomus. The sequence continues at coordinate 77,561 of VYZX01022949.1, forward strand.
GATGTGACATTCTCAGAAAATATGGATTCTAAGTGTACCTCTACAGCAGTGACTTTGGTGCCATCTCTACTAACACATTATAAGGAGTTTCCCTCATTCCAAAACATCTCCCTAGTAGTTACCATTTCCCACAAATCTGGTGCATTCAATGATCTAAATACTAATCAAAACACACAGTGAGGTACTTCATTGAATTGGCCTAAATGCCACAAATAGGTAGTATTTGGAAAAGGATTTTTTTATGAAAATCTCCTTTCCCACATGCTCTTTTTTCATTCAGTTTTACCTTTCATGTTGAGTTAGAACTTCTGAAGATCCCTCTTTCTTTTGCCATCAAAATAAACAATACAATATTGCATGCAAAATTTCCAAAGGCTTTACCAAAGGATATTTCAGGTCATTTTTTAGAGAAAAATGCAGTCTTTATGCCCTTCAAAGCTGGGTGCCTGATAAGATATGGCTGAATAGGCAGGGTCCAGTCAGTGCAATCACATTTTCAGTACAGTTGGCAACCAGCATGGAAAGCATCTACGTGTGCTTTCTACTGCAGTCCAAGGGGCAAGGAAAGGCAGCCTGCTGGCTTACACAAAGCTGCCTGATGCACAGCATGAGACCTGTAGCTAGGGCAGGTCAAGGGGCAGCGCTTGGGTGCACAACTCTGTTCCCAGGCAGGTTTTGTGTGCTTGGCTCTGCTTAGGAAGTAGATTTACTCCTCTGTGTTCCACAGAGAGCAGAGTCTGTAGCTGTGCTGCTGAAGTGTCCCACATAAAATAAGGCACCGTACCCAGGGTAAAATTTGGAAGTCACTGGGGTCAAGATCATCTTTTGTCATCTTTTCAGTCAGCTAGAGAAGACCTCCAGAATTCCCTCTGCTGCATGACCCAGACTGAGGACTCCAGCATCAGTGATGGTTAATCCCACTTTTATCTGGCACCTTGAAAGGCTACATTAATTCTGACATTTATTGGCATTTCTTTCTCACAATTAGAGCTTTTTTTTTTTTTTAAACCAGCTGAACTGTAGAGAGGGCTCCGTTTTAAAATGTGGCTGCCATTAGGGTGGTGTTTCAGTGCAGAAAAATATAATATCCCTCTGCACTGTACCACTACGTATTGTTGAATTCTCTGAATGGCCAAGAGGCAGACAGCAGTAAAAAAGATCATCTGCACAAACCTAGCAGTGAAACCAGTTGCTTAAATGGAGCCCTTCTGACCAATGTTTTTCTCATGCTTTCTGATTTTGCCTGTCACCCAGGACAGGCATCTTAATAGTACAGACATGCTTTAATATGGTACAATCCATGTACTCCAAATTGTCCCCTGGAGCTATCCAGGAGGTTAAGTGATATGATCATTAAAAAACAGTGACAGCCTCATACAAGACAGAGCACTGGGGAATAGCAAGAGCTGGGGACTGTCTGAGAGTCATCCCTGACCCAGAAAGTACATTAGCAGTTGGGCGGAGAAATGAAACTAAGGAGTATCCCAGAGAAGCCTCTTCCTTATTTTTATCTCTTTAGTTGAATCCCTTCTACCCTACTTTTGACTTGCCACTTTGACTGTAGGCCAGGCCTGATAAACAAACCAGGTGACTCCTTTATACACACATGTGGGAATTCAATGGCTGAAGCAAAGCCCAGAAAAATGTTCTGGCGTAGACATCACCAGAAGAACCTGGGTGCTCCAGGCCTGCACTGCTCCCTGCAGTAGGGAAGAAGCACCAGCAAACACCTCAGGGAAGAATTTGAATGTTCACTTTGCTTGGGATATAGGTTTTACCTGTCTTAGAGAGATCCAAGGCTTCACTGGCAGACAAGGCACTTGTGTCCCAGCCAGATTCTACATAACAGTTTGTATTGGTGGATCCAACACAAAGTCCCCATGCTTCACAGTGGACACAAGTATTATGGATTCGAAGCAAAGGAAAAGAAAATGCTGGGAAGAGCTTTAAATAGGTTTGCTCTAAATAAAGTGAGATGAATCGTATCCACTGCTTGTGCAATTGTTCTCTTACTCCAAGAGCAGCTTTCAAACTCAAAGCCTTTAATAACGCATAGCCTATAAAACAAACCTATGGAGGTTTTGTGAGATTAGCAGAATAGGGTGTCTACATCCTGTGAATTCAAATATCTCTTCACAACACACTGGTGCCAGATGAACTGAGGAGCAGGCAGAGAAGGGACAGTGCTTAAATTTTCACTCCTCAATGGCACTCAAATTGCAACTCTTGTCGCTAATATCTGATAATGATCTCTAGCCCCGTGCAAACTGGAATTTTGAACACAGAAGAGCTTGTAGGGTTTTGTTTTGCTCTGCTTTTATTTTTAAATATTTCCTCAGAATACTGAGCTACTCTGAGAGTTAGCCCTAGTCAAGCTGGCAGTTTATCAGAGAAAAATCCCCACCATTTTCCTCAAAGTATATAGTCAAGGGACATTTAACATGGGAAGATATAGTTCTTTTTTGAGTAACAGATCTGGCAGCACACAGCCAGTGAAAATGGAACTCTGATGTGGGGATGCCTAAGTAATGTTACCTCTATCTTGTCTTAAGGTACTCTTCACCCTATGCTGCACCTACGGACAGGGTAAAAATCTCATCTTAAATTTGGTCTGCTCCTCACATGTTCTTAAGTGCTGGATGGGAAAAGCTTGGCAGCAAGGGGGCACTCTTGTGACTTGGGATAAATTCCTGGTCTTCAAATGCTAGAAGCAGTTAAAGCTACAGGAACAGTAAAGAAAAAGTGGGAAAAATTTCCCACAGAGGCTAGCTAAGAAGAAAGATGCTAATTCCTGTGACCTCAAAGGTTTTTGTGGTCCTCCAGCTTCCCTATATGACTTTAGACATGACTCAGGCAGACCGAATAGCAACACTGACAGCTTGAGCTCTGCCAAGAGCTCAGAAACACTTTCTATTATGCATTTGTCACTGCAGGGCCACAGCCAGTAACACCAGGGCTACGTGTGATCACCCAGCAGTACTAATTTGATCTGGATCAGAACATAGCATTTTTGGCAGATTAGCCAGAGCACACACCACAGAGTGCTTTTTATACTGATTTTGTGAGAATAAGTAGTACTTGATCTGACATAAAGCATGCTAGTACAAACTTACTGCAAATGAACCTACTGCTTTTAAACAAATCTGAATTGGCAGGGTGAGTTTACACTGGATCACTGCTGTGCACCATGCGGCCAGAACCTCTCCAATCCCAACTCAGAAGTTCTAAAGTTGTGTTTACTATATAATCAATAGATGGCCTCAGCTGAACTCTTTAAAATGAATTTGCTCAATGCACTACACACCACCTGGTACACTGCTACTCACTATGTCAGCAGAGAAATATGCTTCAGTAACAGCTGGAATTTCCCTAGCTCCTCTCCCTCTTGCTTTGGCAGTAGACAGGATCCCAGTAGGGTGAAAAAGAATGAGCATATGGCTAAACTCATTACTGACATCCTTATAGCATTTAACTTCTGTCCCTGGACTCGTTTAAATGCAATTTGTGGTGCACCTTCTCTTTTTTTCCAGCAAGGACCATTGGGATGGAACATGTACACAGGATAAAGCTAGAAGAGATCCAGTGGAAAAGACAGATGCAAACTGAGGATGCATGTGTCAAGTGCCAGGAAATATCCTGCGGAAACATCATGCCTCATAGGAAGATAAATATGAAGCTGAAAGGAAATGATGTAAGAGTTCTGGGAAATAGCAGTTCTGGGATCCGTTACCACAGCTACCCCAAGAAAAGAAAACAGTAGTTCATGTTATGAAGCAATGGTAATGAAAGGAAGGTTGCCCATGGTGTGACTAATGCTTGCAAAGATACTCAGTTCACATGTGCACAAACTACAGAAGCTGGCTCCATTCTTGCAGGCAGGGTGTATAAACAATGGGCAGTTGATTACATGTCAGCTGCAATCTCAGGAGCACTGATAAAGCAGCAATATTAGGCTCGATAATTAGATGGGAAAATTAGCTTCATTTTCAGGCTAGAACGGCAAATGCAATTGCTAATAAGAAAATTTGGAAAAGCAAGTCATGCCATCATTTAAAACATATTATGGCTGATGTGCAGAGTATCAGTTGTAGCTGGCCAGCATGGCAGGCCAAATCACAGGCTTGAATATTGAATTAAGGACCAGATTTCATTCGAGATACAAGATGGAAGAGAATAGTAATCAGGAAGTCAATTCTCTCCCAGAGAAGTTCTCCAAAAAGCATCTATAATTTTAAAGAGAGAGTCTCCAGGACAGCAGATTGACTTTAGAAGCAGATCCCTCTGTGTCTATCAGTGAGTCCATCCCAGACTGCCCAAGCACAGAATTCACATCATGAAAGTCGGTCAAGCCCAGTCAGAGCTGTAGAGAAGAGCCATTGAAACAAGCAGCAAATGCATCACAACCTCTTCTCCAGAGCTGGTGTCAACCCAAAGCCACTGAGCAGTGTACTATAAATAATCGAGGTCACTCGGCCTAACCAAGTAAGCCTTCCTATTTTATATACCTGCGGCATCTGCAATGTCAGGCAGAGTTTCTACTGTGACAGACTATACAAATGAGACGTTCAAACCTTTGCCACATCACCAGGTACAATTATTAATGGAAGACAGAACCTTAGCTGCCTGTCAAGGGACCCCATGTCAACTGAATCAGATCCAGAGAGACTCATTGTCTTAAACGTCACAACACTTCCATCTGAAAAGAGGAGAGGTCAAAAAAGAAGGTGCCAAGGTATGACAAATATTAAATGTGCTGGGAATGGAACATTAGACTCAGGCTGCAGCTCAGCAGATATGAAATCACCTAAACTTTAAATATCCTTGGAGGAACTAAGAGTCATTAAGTATAGGCTCACAAGACTTCAGCTACCACATGAGACTGGCAACTTGTAAAGCTTTGAAAACTGCTAGCTTACAATGAGTGCTGTGAGGTAAGAATAGACTCAAGAACTGGAACTTGTAAAACTAAGTAAAAAAACCCCAAACAACCCACACTATGAGTGAGACACAGATTTTGAAGTACTGTATCCTTTACAATGAGTACAGCAACAGTACTGTGCCCCAACAGGAGTCCGAGGAACAGCTTCACTGATGTGAAGCTAATGGCCTATAGCATACATGAGTAGACAGACACAGAAATGCTCATGGATGGAAAAGTAGATAAAATCTATGTTGTTAGGCACAGAGCAATTGATCATAAAGTGGATACATGGTCTGCTCACAACAAAACATGACAAGTACACTGAGCAAAGACTGCATGTTGCAGGATTGGGCTTCCACTGAGTGAAAACACTCACACTCCAGGGTTGGCCATGCTATCAGGAGTAAGTCCCACGCTGATTGCTCTCTAAGGAGTAAGTAGCTGTCTAAGCAAGGTAAGTTTTACTTGAAGGGCTAGAGTATAATCCAGAAAATTATGGGTTGGTTATTTCCCACCTTGGATATCAGCCACTTTTAAGCATGTCACCAATACTGGACTCAAGACTAACTAGTAACTCTCCTCAAAGAAGCAAAGTATTTACACAGTACTGCCCTACTACCAGTTCTTGAACTTTGTTGTTTTGGAGTTCACATTGTTATCTCAAATATGATTTATTAGAAGAAGCACTCCCATTTCCCTCCTGTATATGTCATGAAGTAATAGAGAGTATCTCGATTTTAGCAGCTGATGGCACATAGAATCATGGAATGGTTTGGGTTGGAAAAGATCATCTAAGATCCAAACCCCCTGTCATGGGCAGGGACACCTTCCATTAGACCAGGTTGCTCAAAGCCCCATCCAACCTGGCCTTGAACATTTCCAGAGATAGGGCATCCACAACCTCTCTGGGCTACCTGTTCCAGGGTCTCACTACCCTCAGAGTGAAGAACATGTCTCACCCAAATGACGACTAAACTCAAGACAAACTTTCTTTCTTTCCAGTCGCTTACATGATTTTTGAAGTACATTTTTTCCTAGTTGATCCCAACAAGGTATGACACCAAGGTTTTTAAAAAGCTTTCCCAATAGCAATTTATAGCAGAGCTGCCCAAGACAAGAAATGGCACATTAGTGATGCAAAAACCTTCTAACTCAGTAAAATGCCACTCTACAAAACATTCCCGCTTCCCCCACCCCCCCAAAATAGCCTCTGCATCTTTCTGACTTTTTATTGGTCTTTTCTGTTTCAAAGTCCATTTATGCATGGTATTTGTCAAAGCTTGTTTACTTGCTTGCAATCCATGAAAATATTACGTGCTATTAAAATCAGGTCCACACTGATTTAATAGTCTCTCTGGGAACTTTTAAGTTTGGTATCAATCTCTGTCATACTCTTGCAGTAGTAGACTTGTTTAAGACCAGTGCCTGAGGCCAAAAAGGGAAGAAAAGCTCTTTACCCCTGAGACAGCTGGAGTGGAGCCTCCCCCATCCTCTCCAGAGTGTTTTGCAGTGATGGAGAACAGAGATGAATAAAAGGGACTAATGAAATGCTGAGGAGAGACACACCTTAAGGGGGCCTACAAGAAAGCTGCTGAGGGACATTTCATGATGTCAGGTAGTGGTAGGACTAGGGACCATGGATCAAAACTAGGTGAGTAGATTCAAATTAGACGTTAGGAAGAAGTTCATCACCATGAGGGTGGTGAGACACTGGAACAGGTTGCCCAGTGAGGTGGTGGAAGACCCATCCCTGGAAATTTTTAAGGCCAGGCTGGATGGGGCTCTGAGCAACCTGATCTAGTGGAGGTGTCCCTGCCCATGGCAGAGGGGTTGGAACTAGACGATTTTTAAGGTTCCTTCCAACCTTGACAATTCTATGATTCTATGATTTTGCTTACATAGTTTGGGCAGTCCTGCAGTTTAAACCAGAGCAAACTGTCTATATCCAAAATGGACGTAGAGCTAAAAGCATTTACTTTCAGAACAGCAATTTCCAGGCTTGGGGTGCAAAGGTAGCCTACAAAAGGAAAGAGAAAAGTAAGAATTTCTGTTAAAATGTCTCTTGTAACTGTCTAGTGTGAAAACTGTTCTAGTGTGAAAAGCTTTTGATGTCTCCTGAGACCCAAGAGACAAGAATCCATTTAGGAGTCACCCAAATATCTTAGAAGACCAGTCTTTCTTGCCAAGACCCTGAAAAGAGAGCTGCTTTGACAATGCTGCAGAGGAGAAGAAAGGAGGAGTTGGGGTACAGAACAAAAAACAGAGATGGAAGTGCCTAAAAACTGGGGACCAGCTACTGACACTTATGCCAGTCACTGTCAGGCACCAGTGAACCTGGCTGCCCAGCTCAGCCTGGCACTGCCAAATACACGCTGACTACATGTACATTGACATATCCACTACACACACATTGATCAATTATATACAAAGGTGTACATCTGGATTAGCTATTGTGTGGGTCAGTAACTGCACTTACAATAGGCTTGACAAGGGGTATGTGGATACTACAGTTGCCTTCATGGGTTTCCTCAAAATTATGAAATAAAAATTATGAAATAGCTACATTTCATGAATTAAGCGTTTTGGTTTTCTCTTTTATTTTTTCTTTTTGTCCTTACCAAGAAGTTACTGAAGCCAACTAACTCGTGTTTGCATGTTGGAAAGTGGATTTAATATTACAAAGCTTGTGTGTAGAGAGGTTTCAGCTCATTTTCCCCTCTCCTTTCTTTAATATGGTATCACCCACTATTACCAACTGATTTGTCATCACAAAAGAATTAAAATCAGCTCATTAAGACCAGAAAGCTTAGACTGATATTCTGCATTTCTCAAGCTGTGTTCATTTAAATTTGCCACTGGTCCTCGTCACTGACAGTCTAGTTATGGAAGAACAGATTTTCTTAACCATACCTTTGTAAGCAAGAATAGAAGCATGTTTCCCAGAGTAACATTGATGTTATGCAGGATTCAACAGTCTGGCAACAGAAGTCAGAATCCTGTAGAGAACCATCCATAAAACGTCCATCCCAGCAAAGACAGGCATAAATGGTTTAGGCAAAAATCCAGGCAAAGTTCTCAACAAAGAGGCTACAAAGACAGGAGCAATAAAACTTGGAGAAAGACAACGAAAGGGTTGAAAGAAATTATACACTGCATACTCATGCCTAAAAATTGTATCTGAAACACCTTTGTAAATAGGCATGTCATACATCATGAACTCATACCTTCAGCTAGCAGCAGATGTAAAGCTTGGCATATGTACAACACATGGGCTTCCATTTGGTTTAAGTACATATAATTTTAATTTTTATCATGCCTGTTCCTGACTATGACTTCTAGTCTTACAGAACTATTGACTTCTTCCTTCCTTCTGTTTTTCCTACTTCCTTTTCAGCTTTTATTGAGTGTAAGGGATAATAGAACAGTGGAATAAGTGCAGTATAGATATCCAAAGCAGTAAAAGCTGGCTGTGCTGCAGCAGCTGAATTGTCATTTGTTGAACTCCTGTGGAATTTTGTGCAAGGTTATGTGGAAAGCCTGTTTCCTTGCTGATTAAGGAATATTTCACATCGACCAGATTAACTGTTTATAACACAAAGCAGCCAGCATCAGTAATACTTGAGAATATTAAGTTTCTAATGTATCTTGAAGGAAAACTGGTTGAGCTTCAGCTGTGGAAAGTCTATGTGCAAAGCTTTTACACATGCTTTATCTTGGCTACAGCTTCAGGAATGCAGCTAAATATGTTGGAAATTAACAACAAAAATCTGTGCATCTGTAATAGGATTCTTAGGTGGCTCTGACCATTTGGCTCTGATGAAGCAACATTTGGAAACTGTTAGGGAAATGCCTTGGGAAAAAAGCTCCCTCTGGTAGTCTTAATTTTCAAAGGACACAAAAGAGACTTAGAGACCACCACAATCTGCTATCTTCAGTATTTTTGTTCCTCTTACACATCTTAGACTGCTGTTGGTTTTGACATTATCTTAAAATTAAGACCTGTTTTGGGGGAAAACATTAAAGTACTTCAGCACTTTAATCAAACACATTTCCAGGCCTCCCTTGGAATGCACAGATCTAACTGAAAGTAGATATGCAATTAGAAAGAAGTTCATTAAAATACTGAATATACAAAAAAAGTAGACTCTAGAATGTCCCAGTTCAGGAAAATGATGCAGCATGTACTTCATTAGCCTTTTT
>VYZX01022950.1:3927-23793 GCA_013401335.1 Brachypteracias leptosomus
TCAGAAACATCTACTTCATCTTCCATTTTAAATGAAATGTGGGCAATTTTCAAGACAAAATACACAAGCAAGAAATTTTTAATTTGAAAGTGCTGAAATAAACTCTCCTACCCTCCCTCCATTATCCAGATTCCATCTGAAAGTATCCATCTAACTCAGCAGGGACTCACAAGCTGTTCCCATCACTCAAAATTGCCTTTTTCAGTGAATAAACTATTCATCCAATTTTTTTTCTATTTTTTTTTCTATTTCAATCACTGGTTCTGCCAAGTCATGAGATGCTAAACCTCACATCCACTGTTGATGCAGAACTAAATTCTGGCTGCATTCAAGTCAGGTAAAGTATGAAAAACATATATGGTTTGTTTTTCTTTCAAAGATGAAGGAAAATTTCCTTCAAGTCTTTGAAGATGATGAGGGAGTTAAGGTATTTACAAAGCTTCTCAGAGGCCCCTAGGCAGGGGCTAGAAGATGTGATCACAGGTATGCAACAAAATTCATTCATATGGCCAAGAGCTACTTTTGTTGTGGTAATCAGCCCAAGATGCTGCAGATACAGTACCAGTTTGTGAGTGGTGGCTGCTACTACTGTACCAGTTCAATCCTACTCCCACTGAAGAGAGTGAGAAAGATTCTCCTTGTTTTCAAAGTGGGACTTTATATAGAATATAGCTATATGACACACTACAAAAAAGTAAACTTGTGTTCCAGGTAAGGGAAAGCTATTCTAGAGAAGCAATAAAATATTACTCTTTAGCATGGGCTATGTCTCTTCATGCTTTATGATCTTTATGATATTTCCCCCTTTGAAAAATGAAATTCCATAAATACAGAATCACTTATCAGATTGGTGAAGCCAAGACTGCTTGGTTTTCCTTCCCAAGGGCATATAAGTATTGGCATATTCATCATGTGTCATTTTGTGCAATCATATGGCATAGGTGCCTTGTATTTCCTATTCCCGACAATTCATTCTTTCTGTACAGGATATTTAGACAGAATGTACCATTTCCACTTCAAAAGCCCTTGACTTCCTTGAAAATAATGTGACTATTTTCCNATAATGTCACTATTTTCCACATATAAAGAAAAAAAACAACTGATCAATAGCTGAAGTCAGTTTTTCTAACCAAGTAGGTTACAGCTGAGAAAACAGAGGCTTGTGCTTTGTCAGATAATGATGCTGGTTCTTAGCTTGGAAGCAAAGTGAGTGATTTTATTATGCATTGATAATACAGAGATGGTCTGACCTTTGCTACTGGGAATGAAGTAACACTGGTTGAAATTGTAACCAGGGTCAAAAACCTACTTTTGCAAACAGGTAGTCAACTGTGTGTTGTATCACTTTTCACTAAGATGACAATAAAGTGGAAATGTCTTCTTTATCTAGGCCGGAGGTTCAAGTCTAGCTCAGGCTACTACAGAAAGGGTTAACAAGGTGGTACAAATGGTAAATGCTGAATTACTCACAAACAGGAAGTTCTGGTGACTCTTCCCAAGAACCGTGTTGCATGCATGCCTCACAAAAAAAAGAGCAAAGTGGAGCTAGGAATGAGCAGATCTGCATCAGGGCATGTGAAGTCTGGGCACATGGATGGACCAAATAATAAAGGGACTAATTACTTCTGTCTGATTGTCACTTTTCAGGCCTTCATAGAAACAGATTTTGGGGAGAATCAGAACTATGAAAGAGAGAGAGGAACAAAAATGCATATTGCTGTTTGTCATTAATTAGGACTTTGGAATCCATCAGGGCACTGCTAACTTTTATTATTGCCCAGATCCTGAAAAACACACTATGCAAGAACAGGTCAGATGACACCATAATTCCCACAAGCTCAGCCACACTATCAACACTATCTGGAAATAGGAAATTATGGTTTGTGTTCCAAGCGTCTTGATTCTCCAGCCTGGTTCTTTCTTTCTGCCCTCTTGATAAGTGGCCAACAGAAACATGCTCTACCATAGTGTTGTAGACTAATAGGCAGCTAACCCCACCCCAACCCAATATCACAGCTAGAGGTGGTATGGTTTTGTCAGATCTCAGACAAGCCAGTAAGATCCACATTCTCTGCTTGAGCTGTCTCAGAAAGAGACCAGCAACACCAAGCATCAGCATCTCACCACTAATATTCTGTACATCTCTGCTCTTTTCCTAGGCCCCACTTTCTGTTTTGTCGTCTTCTGTCTTCGCGAACTTGGTCTTGAATAAGAGCTCCCAAACAATTGACTAAGTCTTTTTATTTTTGCTTTCAAAACCAACCACATATCTAATAAAGCTTCCTACAGTCAAAGCAAAAAAAAAATCGGCCTTGCCTTTACAACAAACTAGGACTCTCTGTGCACATAGACTCCCCACAGGTTACTACAGTGTCTCAGTGCCCCACTAATTAATCCTTTGGGTTTGGCTTCTGAATATAGGCAGGCAGAAAAGCAAGCTCATGTTGGCAGAACTAAAATAAGTAATACCAGGAGTTGTGACATTTCTTGTGTATGGACCAAAGAAAGTAATAAACAGATTGGTGGAGCCATGGTGATCAGTTTATGAAGGTGATAAATAAGGTTTGATGTCCCTGCTACATGGAAGCAGCTGCTTATTGTTAAGCAATTGAAAGACATTTATCACACAGAAACACCTCCAGCTGTGATCAGTGGAAACTGAGAATTGTATGTGGCCACATTAAGACGTGGACAAACACACGTACAGGTAGCCTTTGTGGCTAGGTGATAATGTCAGTCTTGGTTCTCATTTAGAATAGAAGTTTCTTGCTCTTCCTTCCTAGTGAAATCAACAGATAATATTTCTTTAACAGCACTAAATGCCCACTTGACTACTTGGAGTCTAAGTGGTAAATTCTTCAGTGGATGAGAGCCTTGATAAAAAACAATCACCAAGGAGAAAAAACGAGAAAGAGTGAAGAGGAGACACAAACCCATGATTGCATGATTGCTAGCAAGAACTGCCAGCAGGATTTTGAAGCAATGTTATTAAATTCATAAACAGAGTAAACCGCTGGTACCCTGGTACTTAAACGTAAAGGAGCATTCATGTTTAAGATTCATTTGAAACAAGAAGCCAATGTGGTAAGTATCTGAGTACCTACTTCTAAAATGTCAGCTATTCTGCTGTGATTACAGTTTTCTGAAATGTTTTTTTTTGTTTGGTTTTTTTTTCAGAGCATTAACTCAGGTTCAGAAATCTTCCATTTCCTCTGTAGATCCAGAAGTGCCTCAGCCATCTCAGGTGAAAAGTAATATTCATTCAGCTCAGCCACAGCTATGCCAGGATACAGCTATTACCTCTGTCACCCAGTTAGGAAGAATTGCATCAAATTGCATTATTCTTTGACCTTTGAAGAGTTAAATGACTCAGTGCATGACTGTTACTAAATAACAAGTCAGGATTTATTTTTTTTTTTTGTAGCAATAGGAACAAATCTCTTCCTTTCATGTAAAGCAGGTAAGAATCACAGAACTGGAAGATGGTAGTGTAGCTACTGTGATCAATACCAAGAACATCTGCAACTATACATACATTTTCAGGTATTATTTTTCCATTGGATAGCATGAAAATTGTGATAAAGCTCAGGTGACTGTAGAACATTCTACAACATCCACTCTGCGCTGTATTTCCTATTGTAGTCACAACTAAGTGAACCATTAAAAGTGATACAAATCACTGAACCAAACAACAAAATCCTAAAATTAGAAAAAGAATGCCTAGGGCAATATGCCTTTTTTTTTTCCTTTCACTCTTAGTCTCTGCTGTTTGTGAATAGAGAGCTGATTTTCTAATTCTTCCCTAAGATTACGCTTCTAAATTCTGGATGTCTTAGGACTTCCAGCAATGTAATTTGATAGGAAAAGGTATTTGTTTATTTTTGTGACTGCCAGTCTCTCTAGATTAGAAATGAGTAAATTAAATTAATCCTTTGGTCATAGAAAATTGTCTTACCAATACTAAATAGAACATCAGACTGAAACAACTGAGAATGAGATGGTTCATTACACTACTCAGTGTCTTCATATTCTTCTTTCTTGACTATTACTTGATCAGTTACTTACTATTCCTGACCCCCTTATCATTCGTAATGATTCTTCTGGCTCTGTATTCTGAATTGCTGCTTTCAACTGATTAAACTGGAAGGGAAAAAAAAGCTTTATTTCTGGATAATTTAAGCAATATGTAATTAACAGTAATGGTGCAACAAATGGATCTGTATATCTAGTCTGCGAAATTATTCTCTTTTTCTCCTTGAGAAAGAGTTATTTTTAAATGAAAAATAAAAATATCTCTAAAAAAAAGATTCCTGAAGATGACATCAAAGAAAACAGGCTCAGGAGGGATAACGTGGTTCAATTCCAATTTTAAGTGTGAGTGAGTCATATTTCATGTACAGTAAAGCACTTAAGGAAATGCAGAATTGAAAGAGGATGTACAATGGGAATAATAGAATATGGCAAAGGTGAAAATGTATGAAGAAATAAATTGATGGTCTGAATATTAATAAGTAGAAAGAAAGAAAATGGGATAAAGAAGGAAGGTTAAAGGAAAGAAAATGGAATTTAAATAAACGGGAATGAACAACAGCATTGAGTAAGATTCATACAAATAATTTTCATTTTTTAAAAATTTAACTGAATCAGTTTCCATTCTCTAAAAGGATTAGAGATTCCACATTAATGTAAATGCACCTATCACACCCCCAGATTAGCTCAAGCCCTTAGGCTCAAGTCCTGGGATCAACACTGCATTTGGTGAAACAGAGGTTGCATGCCCAGATGGCTGGTCACCTTGCCCAATGGTGCAGAATGCTAAGCACTTCATCCTTTCCCATGGACTCCTCCAACAAAGGATGTGGCTGACCCACTCTGTAGGTCCCACTAACCAGCTCCAGACCATCAACCTGCACCACCTCTTTGGAAGAAAAAGGCTGGGACTGAGGGCTTATTGTGCCAGGCTTTGTGACATAGGCAGACCCACACAGCAGGTTTGAAGCTACTGAAAAGTACCTCCTTCCCTGTTTTTCCTGTTCACATTCTTTGAAATTTAATGATCCCTTTGTTCTTTTTTCTAAACTCAGGCAGTACTTCCTAATCAAGATCTACCAGTCCTTTCCAGCCAGATATGTCTGAACAATTAATATTTGTTAACTGAATTACTTTTTTTTTATCAACTTGTAGAAGACTAGCCATGAAACAAAAAAGCAGGAAAAATCAGCAGAGAAATACATCGTTGTAGGCTCCCTTTTGCGTTCTTGTTGAATTACCAGGAACACCTGCAAGGACTTGCCAGGCTACTCAGGCACAGAAGAGACAGTGCCACCTTTCATGCTCATTTTCTGCTGCAGATTCTGATTATTTGTAATAGTTTACTGCTGATCCACTGCTAACATAACTCAGAATACAATGCTCTTCTCAGTAATTCAAGAGACAAAATAATCTGTTGATTTATAGTAAAAATTTGGTCTCCCAAATTCTGAGACTTTGCTTCCAAGCAGAGTCTTGAACTAAGGTTTCATTTGCAGCTATCATGTTTCACAGAATTTCATTTTCATGTGAGCTGTAAATCCAAGTACTTTCTGAATCATACCATAACATTAAATTGTCTCCAGGACACTCATATGAAGAGCTTTGTTCAAAACAATGCCATCACACAGCAAGGCTGAGTGAAATAATTTTCAGCCACGAATGTTAGGAATCTAGTGCAAACATATTAAAAAAGGCAATAGCGAAGAATGTCACCACTTCTCACTGAAGGGTGTTTGTGCAGAAGCCTTCTAGCCATGCAATCTTGCGTTTGAGGCACACCTATATTCCCTTCTCAGCTTAACTTTGAGCCAAAGTACTGGCCTTTCATAACAGGAGAATCCTTTTCTGAAGGCTATTTGATTGCTTAGCCTAAAGTCCAGTGTTTACTTCTATAAACTGCTCTTCCTTCCTCATCCATTTTCTAATGCCAGGGTGGGTGGATTTGTTCTGCACCGTTTGCAGCTGTAGTTAAAGCATCCAGAGACTCTCTAAGGGGCACAAAGTCAGAGCTGCACACTACTGAGCAGCAGTGGTGCCCCCAACACCCTCAGTACCAGTGACTGAAGCACTCTAGAGTACAGATGGAGAGCTAATTGCAGGATCATGCAGGCATCTCTCAGAAAGGATGTTGTTGGCTGCTGGAGGTTCAAAGCACTGCAGCACAAGTAAGGGGAATGGTTTTCATGTCAGTCTGACGCCATGTGCTCAAGACTTGTTGAAGCCAGTTGCCCTGTAGCAGCAAAAGCTTGCTGGCTGCTTGCAGGTTGACTTCATGATACTGACAGATGAATGTTCACCTTACAAAAAGGCTGGAGAAATCCTGGAGGGAGCTAACAATTCCTATCTACTGAGCATGTCACTGCTGCTCAGTGAATATTCACAGTGAAGATTGCTCATCTGTGCAGGAAGTAGGGAATAAATCACTTCTGGTTCTCTTATTTCTATTTGCAATTTTATAGGCTCTTGCTTAGCATGTACTGAGTTATATCCTTCTTGCAACCACAGCATTATAATTGATGGTATAGATCTCTTTACTTCTTTTTTAGTGTGTGTTCCCAGTTTGTGTCACATGCTCTGTCTGTAAAACGGTGACTAGGTGAGATTGAACTTCCTACAAGGAGGGAAGACTGCGGCATACTTGGGCAACTGCTAATCCTGCTCAAAAGGAGAAGGTTCAAAAGACTTAATAATATGGGATCTAGAGAAACTGTACTGAGGAGAAGCCAGACACACCTCTGAGATGATGGACAAAATAATTTCCTAAGACACAGAGGGTCTGAGATTTCTGCCACTCAAAGTCACAGGGATGGCTGGAATTGAGGACACAGTACGTAGGAGGAGAGCTGTGTATGAACCTTTGCATTTCTGCTTAGTCTTACCTAGTTGCTTTGAGTTCTTTATTAAAAAAAAAATAAAAAATCCATCTTTTCTTGTTCTAATCATGTTCTGATGAAATATGGGTAATTTTTAAGTTCAAAAAAACCTTTTAATCTCTTGCGGCATCTCATTTTAAGAAGAAGATACAGGCACATCCAACTCAAAGCTCTGAATGACATAGGATCTTGACACAGGTACCATTTAGCAAAATGAAGAGACTCCGTGCCTCTCAGCTGGCTGCCCAGCCTTTCATGTGTCAGACACAGAGTCAGTGGGCCTTTTCTCTGATACTCCTCTCTGTACTCCCAGGGCTTCAGAGCAAGAAGCAAAATCCAGCTTCTTCATCAAAAGCATAATTTACGGCTGCCCTGCAATGCCCCCAAAAAGGAGCAGCCACGTAATGCACTGGGCTCTCGCAGGGATTGTTCCTCTCACGAAGTCAAGGACCTGGATGCCCCAGAATCCATTTTCTGCTTTCTGTCTGATGGTGGGGCCACCTGGTACAGATGCCGCCCGAGCCCAAGTTCTCCAGGTTGGGCACAGCATATGTCAAAGGTGGGAGAGAAAGGGAACAGCTTTTCTGATTTTCAGGCAATCCTGACCTGCTTGGATGAGTCACATACCTTAAAAGAAGTTGCAAAACTGAGCCAGCCTACGCAAGAGAAGACAACAACCTATGTATAAATAACAATCAATTCCATAAGTAACTAGAGAAGAACAAAGCTTCGAAGTGAATCATGTTAACTCCCTTTCTCTCTTTTTTTTTTTTTTTTTACTGACTCTAAATGTTTCAAGGAAGCTCAGGAAACACATTGGTCAGAATTTTAAGTCATGAAGATCAGAGTCAAATTATAGCTCTTCAGGAGATTTTAATGATATGCCAAAGCCAGTAATTCTATTTGCATAATTGGGAATGAACATGTGTCTTCCTCAAACCATTTTGTAGGCATTTTTCTTAGTGGTAAGTCTAGGGTAATAATAGCTCACCTCCAGCTTTCTTTCCATTGCTTCATATTCTTGCAACGTCAGGCTGTTCCTGCTACTGACTTAAACACAAGAATGCACACCTATGTCCTTTATATTGACGTGGTTAGTAGAAGCTCCATTTCAATTATGACTCAGCAGAATTAGCACATAACACACAATTTTGACTCCTATTAGATCAAAAGAAGAGTCTGATAGTCCTGTATAGAAGCCCAGATTGTGCTGCCCTGTTATCCATTATAAACGTATCTTTTGAAAAGTCCCTACCTTTTAAAAACTGCCCTCACTAGCAAGTTGCTGGGGATAGTGATACATGGCTAGAAATACAAAGAGACCCATTTCATGGTATATTTAAGAGCTATCTTTAAGTCCGATAAGTTAGTAATAGATGTCAGAAATTTCAGTAACACTTGCTCTATCACTGTTAATTAGAGCTTTGGGGAAGTACTTGCCTGACTGGTGAACCCTGTTCAACATTTCTCATATGAACTGACATTTGTTCACTTATCATGATGTTGAAGAAAGAAAACAAAAAAATAAAAAAAATCAGAGGACTATTCTGCATGGAACAGCACATGTTAGTAGAGAGTAGACTGCACCTAACGCGATTCAAAACTACAAAAATGTTTCAGCATTTCTCTGCCTCTTGCCCCAGAAAGATCTTAATGAAGAGCCTTAAAGAAGCTAAGCCACCTACTTCTCAAAGAGTATATGTAATGCAAGGAAATATTACTAGCTCCATTTTACAAATAGGAAAGTTAAAGTATGCATATGGCAAGTACAATACCCAGAGCTACAGTAGGAGCCAATGGTAGAGCTGTGAACTAAATCGCAGTATTTTGGCTACCACAACAGTTTCAGAGTCCAGACTATCCTTCCCACCTGGCTGTGAGGGGGATCTGCATTGCCAGCTGTTCCACAGAACTGCCTAAATCCATGGGAACTTTCCTGGAGGGACTATGTATCACCATCACTCTGCAAATGGGATTTTGCAAAAGATGCATATTTGTATCACTGTCAGACACATCAGGAGGAGAATGGGAGAGAGACAGAGAAAAAATGTTCGGTATAGTACTCACTCTTTCGTCACTGTTGCCATCAGCTTGGTTTTGGACCTACTAAGAAGCAGGGAAGAGAAATTTTAAAAGATTTGGGTTTTTTTCAGTGTAGGTTATGCTCATAGGTAAGTGGTTTGGTTTTTTTTCCAGCATATGCAGCTGCAAGAGAGATTTTGCTTAAGTTGTCAATACAATGTTTTTTTTGTAAACATATTTGTCAAGTTTGCAACACATACTCTACCTAAAGGCTACCTTGAACCTAATGTTATTCCAGCAGCTATGATTTTGATTGATTGCACATCAGGAAGCTTAAGTGCAGAAAACTCCTACACAAAATAACTTTAAAGTGTGGAAATTAAAATTCAAAGGCTGCTTCTTTAACATGCTTCATATGCCAGAGCAGTTACAGCCCCAGTCTGAAGTGTGGGCACAGAAGGTGGAAGGGGGTCACAGGCATTCAGCCCTACTCCCACAGGACATATCTTAAGCACAAACATTACATTAAGTGGTGCTAATGTGGGAGGGGAGCAAAGGAAAAGAGCCTCCGTGTCCTCCTGTTTCTAACAAACACACATCTGTTAAACATCCATACCTGCCAACTAGCTGCAGAAGAGCACAGAAAAAGTCATAAGCAGGACCTGGTTCTCCAACAAACATGTTCACCACATCTCTTTCATGCACATCCTATCAAAACCCATCATTGCCATCCAGTTGATATTAATCTGCTTTTACCAGAGGAAGGGGTGCACACAGCATCCTCAGCCAAGCCTCAGTTATCCTTAGTGAGTATCTTCAGAGCTGCCCAGCACATTTGACAACAACCTTTCTTACACAGGATGATCTCCACAGATGATCTGCGTAGCTCTTGGGGAGCTCTTTGTATTCTCTCTGAGGTCTGTCAGTTTTAGAGTACTACTCAATGTATCTTCAGAGAACTGCAAGTCAGTGTTCCTGTTGGTACTGGTATTGCAATGCAGCAGGTGCATTGGCACTGATTTTATCATAGAACCATAGAATGTTTTAGGCTGGAAGGCACCTCTAGAGGTCATCTGGTCCAACCTCCCTACACAAGTAGGGACATCTCTACCTAGGTCAGGCTGCTCAGAGCCCCATCAAGCCTGACCTTGAATGACTCCAGGGATGAGGCCTCCACCACCTCTCTGGGCAGCCCATTCCACTGATCTATCACACTCATATTAAAGAACTTTTTTCTAATATCCACTCTAAATCTATCCTTTCCTAGCTTAAAACCATTGCTCCTTGTCCTATTATTACAAACCGTTTTGAATAGACCTTCCCTCACCTTCACGTAGGCTCCCTTCAGATACTGGAAGGTCACTATAAGGTCCTCCCAGAGCCTTCTCTCCTCCAGGCTGAATAGCCCCAACTCTCTCAGCCTATCTTCATACGAGAGATGCTCCATTCCCCTGATCATTTTCCATTACCACAATAAAACCTCACAATCTCATTGCTAAGGAAAACATCCCCCTTTTACAGGGCATAGGTCCAAAGGCCTATGAAGTCATTTGCTATGTTCTTTCTTTCAACTCGACTCAAGCAATATTCCCCTCTTTGACTTTCTTAACAACCCAGTTCTCCTGAGTATTTACTCTTTTCTTTTTCATCCAATGGCTGTACAAATGAATAACAATTAGCTGGAGGGGAGTCTTGAGTTAATCTTTCCTCTCTGACCAATATCTTTTTGGTCATAGATACATAAAAAGTCTGGGTGCTTCAGTCCAAACACTTTGCCCTAGTTCAGCTGCTGCTTGACTATGGAGATAACTTCAGTAGGTCCTCCATTGTTTAACTTTGATGTTTTCTGTGCAGATGAGCTCTGCTCATGCTCCCTCTTTCTATGTGCAGGGAGGTGTCTAGCTCCAGCCTGGGTCCAAACGCAATTCAGGAGCTACAATGAGAACATATAAGGACTGTGCATAGGAGTTTATTCAGAGTCCACCAAGCACACACTGACAGCCTCAGGTGTTTTTTAAAAAATGCTTTGGTAGCTGCGAGAATATTAAAATAAAACCATGCCAACCTTCCTATTGGGAGCTTTGTAGTACTGGCACTCACCAAGAGGAAAATACACTTTAAATGCCTTCCCAAGCCTGAGAGGGTATCAGTGCACCTCTTCTACCTCCCACAATATCTCTATCACGCCACAAGCAGGGCTGGGAAGAGAAGGGGCTTTAAAGCTCAAATGTGAGTTGTTCCGCTCACAGAAAAGAAAGCAAGATTCATGCATTTTGTAGCAAGGAAGAGGAGAAAAGGAGTTATGCCTTAGATGCCTCTGGTATACTGTCAGTCACTGGCTAGAATGAAGAAGCACCTTATCTGGTTGGTAAGTTATTTACTCCCTGTCCATTTGAAAATAATGATGCTGCTGTTGTCAGAGGAACAGTCCTCAGCTATGTGAATAATAGGAGGAGGGTTCAGCTCACCCTCTAAACAGGCAGCTCCAGGGTAGGCCTAATTCCATCTACTTTAGATCTTTAGATGTTGCTTCATTTCATCTACTTTAGATGTTGATTGGCCATAGAATGAATTGGATCTCTGGAAGTATCAATTTCTGTCCACTGAAGAGGGAACTAAGGTAAAGAATACCTGCTAGTCAAATTGATCTGAAAAGCCAGGTTGGGCATTCAAAGTGGGGAGAAAGGGGAAGCTAGAAATATAGGTGAGAATCATCTAATGAAATGAAGTTGGGATTCAATTCAGAAACTAGAAATGGTAGTGTTCCCTGGCTCATTCTGTTCTCTTACTTGCTATGAACACTCTCCTAACTGGAAGAGAAGTTCCTGTGCTTTATACTGGTTTGTGTATTTATCTTCAAGGCTTAACAGAGACAAACATGATTAAAACACAGTTTGCAAAAGCCTTTCAACACTGCTATTTATTTTAAATTTTATTGTTTAATCGCTGATTTCCATGTGGTAATTATGCTATGTTTAGCCTTTGGGGTTTTTTTAATCGGTGTTTTCCTGTGGCTTGGGTGTGATTCCTGCAGAAGCCTTGTAATAACCAAATAACTAGGACAGCCTAATCTAATAATTTGTGCATGCATATGATGTTCAGGGGGATTATTAAAGTTATTTTCTCACTAAAATGTTATCAGCTTAGAAAGCCAAGCTGTTCCAGGCCAATGGCTTTTTACTGGAAAAATGTTTAATACAGTCATATGCACCAGACTGTGGTTGCACATGCTAGTGTCATTCATTCCATTGATTTTGCCTTATGAAAGGAACCTTGTTGCTCTCTAATTTTTGCTTTAAAAAATCCTAACAACCAAAATAATGTTGTTCAAATGGCAAATACTTGCTGAAAGATAGAGCATTTGTCTAGA
Organism: Brachypteracias leptosomus; assembly: GCA_013401335.1. Taxonomy (NCBI): domain Eukaryota; kingdom Metazoa; phylum Chordata; class Aves; order Coraciiformes; family Brachypteraciidae; genus Brachypteracias; species Brachypteracias leptosomus. The sequence continues at coordinate 16,225 of VYZX01022950.1, forward strand.
ATGAGTGAGTTGGATAACAGGACATGTTATTAACTCAGGACATGAGGCCTTGAGAATTTTCTCCTGCTTTAGTATAGCATTGTATTTCAGGCCTGCAGCACAACTAATTTAAATGGTTCCAGGGGTAAAACCTAATCAATTTTGCACACCAAGATGGAAGTCAGTCTTTTAGTACTAATTTCCCTGCAATGTAAAAACAGTGATAATAAAGAAAGGCAAAAAAATAAAATTAAATAGCACGAATGCAAATAGCATTACTCAGACTTTTTTGTTCATCTGGAGTAGTCTAAATTTCAAAGCTTCCCACACATACACTTATATGTACCATTTTGAAATACAATACTTCCTCAGATGTTGCATTCATTGTCATACAGTTTATTCCTAGATATGGAGTATTTTGCTACAGAACGCAAAACTACATCAGTATTTTTCTGCTCTAATGATTCATTCTGGATGTTGAAAGAAAGACCTGATATACAATACAACAGAAGCATAAGCAAATGGAAAGAGATAAAGATGTGGGCAGACAAATGTCAAATATTATTCAGTTGCTTGGGCCACGATATGTACAGTATGTCATGACTCTGTAGTTGTACATGCCTCATATTTCTCATTTGAATGATAATTCTTGGTGTAATAGTAGCAAATATAGCCATAGTGCAATTAACATTGTAACCATTATCCTTTCATTAATTATCTTAGATTTTTTTTTTTATGTTTCAGAACCCACACTAGGAATACTTTGTTTAATGAGCTAGAGAGACTATAGTACAAAACTATGACAAGCCTTTCTTAGAGACACTAAGGTGGCAAAGGCTTATTACTGCAGAAATAATGTTCACTGCAGAAGAGTTCAAATAAAGCATTGCCTTCTAAAGTTCAGTTGCATCTGGATGTTGGCCCATTTTTTTGAGAATGTTATGCAAAGCCTCTTGTTAAACAAGGACACCAGCAGATGTGGTAGGGAAAATGAAGATACTGCCAAGTCCCTGGGGGCACCATCAAGGCTTGATTGCCCTTACCAGTCTCACTAGAGCTCTCAGCCAGGCCTCCTGTGTCCATGGGCCCAGGAGTATCCTAGTTTGGGCTGTGTTATACTTAGGCTGTACCCAGTCAGGTCTCCTGCACGGACCTTGGACCTGTGTTATAGTTAGCCTTACCATCAGCATGGCCTCCAACTGTTCTCACTTGTTGCCTGGGCTTCCCGGATCAACCCTGGTTGGATTTGGGATCTCTCTTCCTTGCCTCCAGTGCTGTCTCTCCTCCTGGTTGCACCCCAGCCTTTGTTCATTGCCTCATGTCATCTGTGACTGTCATCTGTGACTGTCCTAGCTCTGCACAGATTCTGTGGGTCAGTGCCCTGGGTCAGATGGTGCTGTAGATGCCCTTAGAAAGTGGTCACATGACCAAGTCTGCCAGAGTTCAAGGAGTGTCTGAACAATGCTCTCAGTCATATGGTTTAGTTTTAGGTAGTCCTGCAAGAAGCAAGAAGTTGGCCTTGGTGATCCTTATGGGTCCCTTCCAATTCGAGATATTCTATGATTCTATGATCATGCAAATTATTATGCAAAATTAAGGATAAATATTATTATTGAGAATAGGTGGTTTTTAAGAAAAGCCTGTAAAAAATCAACATTTAATGTGCAAGAGTAGTTTTCTAACAGAACTATGAAGGCTACAGAGCTTTCAAATAGTGAATGTAATGATCCTGGGGAATCCAAAGTTCACTGGAAACTTCATTTTGGACTTTAATATATATGATCTTGTTTTATCAAACCTGTTGAGGAAAACCAAAGGCGTTAAATGCATAATAGTTCATGACAGGATGGCTAAAAGCTGCTGATGCAAAATTATAAAGCTTCAAGACATCCTCCCCAGTTCACTAGCCAGAAATATCACACTTCATAGGACCTACAGGACAGAAAACACTCTACAACAGAAACAGGTTGGGCAGCCTCCCCAAACTTGTGTGCTGCTGGGGTTTCTGATAATGCATCTGTTTTTCTTCAGTTGTCTCTGGCCTTTCTTTACATGTAGGAATGAGAGGGGAAATTTCTGACTTTCTCTCCCTTATGTTTTGTTTGTAGACAATAAGTGAATGATTCTCTGCTTATAGGAAGCATGGTCTTCTTCACTTTTAATCTTTCCTTATTTTTTTTTTGTTGTTGTTGTTATGGAACACATATTTTTTTCAGTAATCCAGAACAAACACTTTGAAAGCAAAACTTGGAAGTAGTTTTGCAGTTTGGGGAATTTTATCCTAGTCTTCCATGCCATTTTAGCAAATCCTTCCTTCCATTGGCTACAGAGATTCTGGTATTAGGATGCTCAGAACAAGGACATCCAAATCATCATATGCTATAATTAACTGGTTTCGGTGCAGTTTAAAATGGACTGTATTGAAATCAGAGTGAAATTAAAGAGAAAAATCTCAGAGTAGTCAGGATGATATGATTTTGATTCCCTAAAATAAAAACATTGCTTTTATTGGGCCGTTTGGCTGTATCACAAAAGGGGTATGTCAGCAATTTGTTGAGAATATGAACATCATCTTTCTGGAAGTAGTTGTCAGTCATGAATCTAGGGTAGAATATAAGAAGTCTCAAAATAGGGCTATTTTCAATCCTTATTTCTGTTTTCCAGTGACCTTATGGTCACAGAAACTTCTCCTGCCAGGTAGGAACTCTCTCTTTTACTTTTTTACTGAGCTCCTGCTTAGCAGAAATTTTTCCCTTAGCTCCTGTGAGCCAAACACAGAATACTTGTGTGATAAGATGCCCTAACTGCAACTTTTAAGAATCTAATGTAGCTTCTTTACCTGACTTTACATTTTCTGGCAAACAGCTTACTGAAGTTCAGTTTTGATCAATGTCACTGTCATTTCTAGGCTCATCTTCATTCACAACTAATGGCAGAACCTCCTCTCTCCATTTTTACCCTTAGGTAATGGCAAGATATCCATGATTTTTGGGTACTGTCTCTTTCATACAACCACAGTTGACTATGCTGAGGAATGCCACATAATACACACATCACTTCTTTGGTCCTGCTAAGATGAGTGAAACAATCTAATGTTATGTTGGCATCTGAGGAAGCCTGATGCTATGGTAACTTGCCACATGAAGCATCTCTAGTAAGCCTCCTTATCTGTAGCAGATGGGAATCAACTAAAGTCTCCAACAACACACAGTCTCCACATAAACATTCATTGAAACCTTGAATCAGTGCCCAGCTGCACTGTAGGACTTCAGCTCCACAGTTCACAGGCTCTACAATGAAACATGTGGCTAAATTTGGACAAAGGAGGAATACTCAGCACCGGACAGGACAGATTCTAACAGAGCCAACAAGGTGACTTCTGACAAGTGGAAGTAAGTGTTGATTTCCCTACATTATTATTTTACTTGCTTTCAATAATTAATGCATTTCTCAGAATTTTAATTCATGGTTGCATATGTACATATAACTTCAAATCATTATATTTTCCCTGTAAAACATGTAATTTCTTTGCCAAAAGGAGGTATGAAGAGCTTGAATCCCTTTTAATCTGTACTTGGCCAGCAGCACTATATGTTAAAACCCCTAATCACGTCTTGTGTTTTACCACAGGTGAAGGGATGCTGTTTAACCTTTTCCATCCCCCAGCTGGTTCCTTCCCATTCAAACAGCACATTTACGGATAATGACCTCCAGGGATAAAATAAAGCTTTGGTCTACTTTATAATCCTTGCACTGAGATGCAGGGGGATGGGGACACAGAAGCCACCCAACCCTGGGGTCACAGGAACTGTCTGTCCATGTGTGTGGACAGTTTGGCCATTCCCAAGCTTGCCCAAGCACAGTAAAATTCCTGTGGCCATCCTCAAAGGTTTTCTGTTGTCTTCCAATATGAACTCCAATGTTTAGCTCTGATGCACTGAAAACACAGGTCAGCACTGCAGACTGGGGCAACTGGCACCCAGGTTTTGCTGCTGGGGTATAAACAGAAAGTGTGGTCTGAGCAAACACACATCCTAACTCCCCAACTTAGATCCAAATCGAGCAGGAGGGGAAACGAGACTCATTTGCTCACAAGCAGCTATTGACAGTGAACACACACTTCATCCTTTACTGTGTCATTCAGAGTTGAGGACCAGGTGCTTATAAGCCATGATTCTCTAAATTCTTTGACCCCTGGATGTGCAGCAGGCAAAAGTATTGTGTTAAACTGCCTGTAGAATCCTCTTCTAGCACAGGTCCACATGGCATAGTGAGCACAAACGCTTGCCAAATGTCACAATTTCACACCAGCAGGTTTCAAGAACCTGCATTTTCCCTGGGGGCTTGCAATTTTAAAACACTTGAAATATATTTGTGTTGTGTTTATCCTTTCCATTTTCATGTCAGGGAAACCTGTCAGCAATTTGCTATGGGGGTAGGTAGAAGGAATGGGGGAGGTGTGCTGGAAATACCAGAAAAATCACCTGCCATCTTCATCACCTTGATGCACAATAACACATCAAGCCAGGCATAGCTCAGTGGTGCTTAGTCTCCTGACAAGATGAAGCTTTAGTGTAAGCACCTAAGGATACGTGTATATGGAGACAGCAGTGGCTGCACCACCTCAGCTTTCAGCTTTTCCCTTTTAGGTAATGTCAAACTAGTCAGGCAACCCGTACAGCAATTTTGCCACACAGGAATGGGCAAACTGACTTCTTTGTACCACAGATCTGACCCGGAGGTTTTTCTGAGAGACTGTTCATTGCAGTTGGCAATACTTTAGAAATAAAGCCACAATTTTTAGTGGGATAGTGATGGAAAACTAGGAAATTCCTCCCCCTTTGTTCCTCTGTAGAGCAGTACAAACTGGAACCACAGTGACAACAGACAATTTGTTGTCTTGAGGAAAGTGCAGCAGATGGTTCCTGGTTTAAATTTACTCTGTTCCTACCTTTAAATCAGTCAGATTTTGGAAGGATTCTTCCCAAGGAGCAAAGTTCATGTTATTACGGGGACAATAAAAAAAGTGTTGATGCAGGAATGCTCCAAAAGAGCTTTATGAATTTATACCACTGATCTTAAAGTACCTTTGAAATACCAAGGTTCATAGGCAAAATAAAAGCATTCTTTTGGTTTCTTTAACAAAAGGGTAATCACATTAAAATTCACAGTAGGCCTCCTATTCCTTGAGGTTTTTTACATGAATGCATGCTGAAATAAAAGACCAGTGATGGTGTCATTGGCAAATAATTTGCAAATACTCTGTGAGATGTTTATTGCATTTTGTGTAAGTATTTTTGCATGACCCATGTAATTCAATGTGGGTGAGTTGTAGGAAGAGAAACTTCAAAGGAAAATAAGAGTAACAGGCCAGTACTAGTTACTCATACCTTGAGAAGGGCAAGAAGAACAGCTTATTTACTCTTTGCATGTCTGATTCATTGCTTTTTGTTCTCTGGAAAATGTCTAGCTGAAATTCTTACTTAAATTATGGCATTTTTGTCCTGCTCTGATCCTGAATTTAAAAGAAAGCAACATAAAAAGCTGCATATGATAATGCAGTGTGATTTTGCTGGATGTGATGTTTACTTACTGCCTTTCTCTGTCATGATTTTATGTACCTTGCAGATAGCCAGACCCAGGAAAGGTCCACGTGCAAGGATCACAAAATGTTAGTCAAATTCCAGAAGACCAAAATTGGTTGCACAGTTATGTGTGACATCTTTTATCCACTTAAAATAAACATTATTAACCAGCATTATCAATATAGGCTGGGAGAGGATATACTGGAGAGCAGCCCTGTGGAAAGGGACTTGGGGGTGCTGGTGGATGAAAAGCTGGGCATGAGCCACCGACGTGCAATTGCAGCCCAGAAGGCCAATCACATCCTGGGCTGCATCAAAAGAACTGTGTCCAGCAGATCAAGAGAGGTGATTCTGCCCCTCTACTCTGCCCTGGTGAGACCTCACCTGGAGTATTGCGTCCAGTTCTGGAGCCCCCAGCACAAGAAGGATGTGGACATATTGGAGCGTGCCCAGAGGAGAGCCACCAAAATGATCAGGGGAATGGAGCATCTCTCGTATGAAGAAAGGCTGAGAGAGTTGGGGCTATTCAGCCTGGAGAAGAGAAGGCTCCGGGGGGACCTTATAGTGACCTTCCAGTATCTGAAGGGGGCCTACGTAAAGGCGGGGGAAGGTCTATTCAAAAGGGTTTTTAACGATAGGACAAGGAGTAACGGTTTTAAGCTGGGAAAGGATAGATTTAGAGTGGATATTAGAAAAAAATTCTTTAACATGAGGGTGATAGATCAGTGGAATGGGCTGCCCAGAGAGGTGGTGGAGGCCCCATCCCTGGAGCCATTCAAGGTCAGACTTGATGAGGCTTTGAGCAGTCTGACCTAGGTAGAGATGTCCCTATTTGTGTAGGGAGGTTGGACCAGATGACTTCTAGAGGTGCCTTCCAGCCTAAAACATTCCATGATTCTGTGATTCTATGATCATAACAAGCAATTTTCCAGTTCTGTCTCATTAACTCTGCCCTGGCAGAAGATAGACTGCCAGTTCCATCAGTTGGTGGCACCCATGTTTGTTGTGCATGCTTCCCAAAAATGGGACCTAGTTTATAAAAATTTAATGATGTGACTAACCTGACACAACTGACTAGCCGGTAACGTTCAACATTAACTGACAAGAGCTATCTCTCTGCCAGCTATTGAATCATAATTAGCTGACATGATACTGGATGTTAAGTTCCTTGGAAGACTCAGTCATGCAGAGCGTCATGTTAGCTAATTTGATTTTTGGCTTCCACATTCAAGGGAAAACTGATGTCTAATCAAGAAAACATGTACAAAGTCTTTCTCTCATTTGTCTTGTGCATATTATAAGGTTTCAGACTGACGCATTCATTTGAGACCAGACTAATCAATGCACGATTGACTGTGTGAAAATGTGCAACATGTTTGAACATGAATGAAGGCAAAGAAGTTCACTGTATATAACACAACTTTTAAAGTCACAGTTTCTGAAGGAAAAACACTTGCAACAAGTTTTTCAGTATTTTGATTTTTCAATTTTTGGCCTGATTTAAATAAAAGAATGCTGTATTGCTGTACATGTTCCTCTTGCTACATCTCTCTCTCTGTCACTTCTCAGAAAATTGAGGAAATAAAGAAATTTCAATGAAATTTGATAGCAGGGTAAAAATTCAAAGATATCAAATTGCCCAAACTATTGAATCAACAAAGACTAAAAAAAAATAAATCCTAGAATCATAGAACTGGCCAGGTTGGATAGGACCTCCAAAGATCACCTGCTCCAACCTTCCATGGGAAAGGGAGAGTAGATCAGATTCTCTACCACCCTGTTCAATGGCATCATAAAAATCTCCAGTGATGGGGACTCTACCACATCCCTGGGGAGGTTGTGCCAGTCAATGATTGTTCTCACTGTAGAAAAACTTCTTTCTTATATTGAGATTGTCTCCTGATGCAACATTTACCAGTTGCCCCTTGTTTTCTCCATATGGCTCCTTGTGAACACACAGGGGAGGAATTTTCTAGTCTGTTCCACTAAAAATTGTGGCTTTATT
>VYZX01022964.1:208-27186 GCA_013401335.1 Brachypteracias leptosomus
AGCTGCCCGGGCTGCCCGCTCGCCTTCGGCGGGGGGAGCGGGCAGGAGCGGTGGCACCGGCGCTCCGGAGCGTCCAGGGCGATTTGTCTCTATTAAAAATGACTTATTGTCGAGGGAGAGGCGAGCGCCTGCTATTTAACTTCAGATAAAATCTATCTGCAAAGACCTTGGCCGATCATCTTAAAATAAAGCGCTGGAGCCGAGCACTGTCCGAGCCTCACTGCTTGGGGAGAGAGAAAGAGCAGCAGAGGGGGGAGGAGAGGGGGGGCTTGCTTGGCGAGGGGGGAAGGGAGGAGGGAGAAAGGGGAGTTTAGCGGCGTCCCATCCTCTCCTCTGAACGGGGTGATGAATCAGAGCCCTCCCTGGGCGGCGCGAGCTGCCTTGCGCTGCCCGCCCTGCCCGCCTCGTTGCCTGCCCTGTCCGTGCTGCTCCCTGCCCGCCCTGCCTGCGCTGCCTGCTCTGCCCGGGCTGCTTGTCCTGCCCGCCCTGCCCGCTCTGCTGCCTGCCTCTGCCGCTGTGCCCGTGCTGCCCGCGCTGCCTGCCTTGTTGCCTGCCCTGTCTGTGCTGCCTTCCCTACCCGCGCTGCCCGCCCTGCCTGCCCTGCCGCTCGCACTGCTGCCTGGGAGACACCCCTTTCCTTCTCCGCCAGCCCGCGGGAGCCGGCTGGCTGTCCAGCGCCCAGAAGCAACCTGGAGAGCACCTCTTTCCTCTTTCTTTCCTTTCATTTTAGTTTTTCCACCTCCCTCGGGTGTCCCGTACAACGACAGGGCTGCTGAGCCTGTGAAGGCAGCGAGTGCCCGCCAGCCAGGCGCTGAGTGACGGGATCTTGGAGCAGAGCTGGGTGACGGCTGCGGGAGCCAAGCTTTGGGATTAAAGGGTTGCTTCTCCCGCGCAAGCAGGAACCTGTAGCTGGACAGCCCCTCGAAGTGAAGCTGGAAAGCTTATCCCTGCCCGATGTTGTGGCTAATCCTGCCAGCTGTCATGCAAAGGGGAAGGTCTCATCGACCTTGTTTGCCTTCTTCTCTACAAGGAGTCCTATGGGTTTTTTTTCCTGCCCTCTTTCATCCCCCAAATCGTATCATTACCAGTGTGACACTGGGACAGAGTGAAGGGGAGGATACCAACAGCACAGGGTGGCCTTACCAGATGCCCAGCCTAGATAGCAAAACTCAAATTTATCACCTCTCAAAGGGGAACCAAGAAGCAAGCCAGCATGCTGCACAGAGAGGGAAATGAGAGAGAAAAAGAGGACTTCAGTTGTCCTGCCAAATCCTTGCTTCCCTCAGAGCACATCCTGGTAATTAATATCTGCAATCTGAGGCTTCAGTAACAAGCTGTAAAATACTGTTTTAATTTGGGGGTCTGAGCTTGGAACACTGGAATAAAAGGAGAGTAGGAAAAGGAGGGGGAAGGTAATGTGTGCTCTTCGAAAGAGCTTCATGAGAGCCTCCCCCACGGCCATTTCTGCTCCAAACACCTGGAAGATGGACACCTCCATATGTCTCCAGCACCATCACTCTGCTAGACATGTGGAATGCTCACATCACATCTTTGAACAGAAGTGTGCAGCCTGCAAGGAATCATACTGTCATCCTGTCCCTCCAGACAGCTTATGCATTACAGTGGAGGCTAAAGCTGCCTAGGGACTTCTTGTTTCAAATGGGTAACAAATACAAAATTACAGCTGATTTTTCCCTTTCAACTTCATCCTTCCTATCTATTCCACTCTTACTTCCCCATAAGTGAGGGACTTTGTCCAGAGAGCATGAGCTAGCGAGAATGAGAGGTGTTGCTCTCTTCACGTAGAACAAACTTGCCATAAGCTGTGTGCAGCATACTGCTAATAAGATGCTGTTATATGTTTAGACCCAGAATGGTTACTCTTACCTTAGATATGAGATTGCCAGGTTAATATGGAACAGGAAAAGCAAATGCAAAGTCTGTCAAATTTCAGTGGGTCATGTTCCTGAGGAAGACATCATTTCTTCAAGAAGGAACAATCCCTTCTTCAAGAAGGAATGATTCAACTCTACTGTCTTTGTAACTTGGTTCAGCTTCTCCAAGGTCTGATCACTTATGTCTTCATATTGGAGGTGACAAGGAAGTAGTTCTTGGAGAAGAACTATTTCTTCAGGTGGTCAAATAGAAGAAGGTCCTCCCAGTCTTTTTCATCCAGATCCGTATGTCTCATTCCGTTGGAATCACAAGCATGGCTCCTCTTTACTTCAGCCCACTAAAATTTTCTCTCCCTGTAAATTCAACAAGGTCTTCTACAAACATCCCAGTCTGTACGTGCTGACAACTTGATTTGTCAGCAGGCTCTTGAGGCAAAGTTCTTTAGGACAGACAAACCTGTTTTCTGCCAGGTTGGAACTGATCCAAGGTCCCATTGACTTCACTGAGGGTTTCTTTGCTCTTCAGCTGACCTCCTTAGCCAAAGGCCACTGGGACAAAGTCTTCAATCTCAGTGGAACTGAGCTTTCCTTCAGAAATGCTGTTTGGACTGCTTCTTCTCTCCATTGTCACTTCAGAAGAAAGGAGCAAGGAGCATATAGGAGCCTGAATTAATCTTTTTTCTTTTTTTTTTAAAAAAAAAGATGAAGAAGAAAAGCAGGCTCCAAAGTATTCCAGCTGTGAGCATGTGATATATTTTCAAAGAGAATGCAATGCTCATGAAAATATGACATTTAGGATTTTTGGACACAGTCTTCTGACTTTTATCTGATTCTGTAATATTGGTACAGCAGCTGAAGTGGAATATTAGATTTTTTTAAGGTGAATTTTAATTTCAACTGTTTGGATGCTGTTTGTAATCTTAGCAAGAAGGTCCCCAGCAAGGTAGTGTCAGCTAGTGAGGTTTTAAAGAATCAGAAATTCTGGGTTTACTAATGGACTTTAAAAAAGACCAATTAGACTTTAAAATGCAATTAGACTATTTTTAAAGCTTTGAAATACATTCTAACCTTTAGACATCTTCCCTGTTACTGTGAAGATAGCTTCCTGGCTAGCAGAACTGAAAGAGTCTCAAGCAGAAAATCCAAAGACAACAGCAAGTGGTTAATAATTGCTACAGGTTCCAGCGGAAGATGGGCACATGGTTTAATTGCTTGAGGCACTAGAAGAAAATACAATACTGTAAAGCTAAATACCAAATAACTGTGATAAACCTACTGCACAATGTAGCTAACCTGCCCAAACATGAACAGTTAGGTATGGAATAAAAATAGTAAATATTGGTGAAACTCATGGAATACTATTCATATAGGCCATGTTTCTTATTTTGGAAATATTGTTTGGAAAAAAAAAAAGTAAAGCAAAGAAGGCAAAGGTGGGCCAGAGTACTAGGGGCTGAAGCAACTCTAAGATGAAAAACCAATGCAGCTTAACCACCATTTTTCGGTCTGCTCTTTTCCAGAACTTTTTCTAAGTGTTTCAGGGTTACAGCCAATGCCCCAGTTGGAAATTTTGTCTCTGTTAAAGTCAATGGAAGTTTTGCCCCATCTCTACAAAGGATATATTAAAATGGCTATCTTGATGTAAAAAATCAGCCTGTGCTGTAAGCAAATAACATCTCATCTATATACATGTTGAAGTACTATTGAATTCAACTGGAGTTGCATATGCACTACAATGACAGATTATGGCCTCCACAGCTTTTCTACATTTGTACTAAACAGCGTACAGGCCAGATGCCTCATATCATTCATGTAAATAATCTTACTGAAATGTTCTTCATATTGCCATCCATCAGGCCTTCTCTTCTTATCCCTTCCCCTCTTCATATTTTAGATAGATTTCTTTAGTTTCAAGGAAATCTTCAGTTTTAAACAGAGTATTTTTATAGTTAGTGTAAATACTACAAACAGAGTCCCCTGTCATGTTTTATTTCTATTCTTTCAAGATCAGAATATGACTGTATGTATCATTCATATTTCTAAATATAAAAATATCTCTGTGAGACTTTTATTTTTATTACATTGATTTCTGCCTATTTACAGTCAAACACATACCATAAAGTGGTGTTACTCTGTATTCCGTGTGGAAAAATACAGGAATACTCCAATTACCTCAAGAGAAATGCCTTGAATACATGATGTTCTTAATTATTTCTCCTGTCGCTATGTCATGAGGACTGACACAATGTTGGAGTGAGATACGACATTCAGCGTCAAAGAAGACTAAAAGCTAATGTACAAACAGCAGCACCTGGGTCACTCAGCATTTTCTGTGATACAAATATGAGCAAGCCTACATGCTTCACTAGACTTATTCTATGTGACACTCATGGTGCACATATATACTCAAGATTTTCCCCAAAATACTTGCGATGAGGTGAGACATATATTATTGTATATATGAAGAAAATTCAGAGCCAAGTTTATCTACAGGACTTTTTCATTAATAATGCCTTTAAATCCAAGGGGGCGGAGGGGGAGGGGAATCTCAAGATCATTAATGTAAAAAGTAAAAAGCTTTCTAACCTTCTTTGCATAGGGAGCTTCTTTTCTAACATAATGTGTATAGCAGGGAAGGGAAAGAAGAAAAGAAAGGAAAGGAANGAGAATTTAAAGTAATGGAAGGAGTCTGTACTAACTCTGTACATTGTCCAGAAAATACCACAACTTGGGTGAGTTTCTTGAAGACATAATTAGATTTCAAAAATAGTGTAGGACAAAGTTAATTTCTTAATTAAAATCCAATTATTGAAATACTTCATGATGACCACTCTAAGGATTATTAGCTGACAGCAACACTTGTTGAAACAATAAAATCGATAACAAAAGTTTTATTAAAATCTCTCTCTGTATGTTTTCTAATTGCAAAATAAACAATGTATATAAAGTCAGTTTTATACATTGGCTTTATACAATAGAGTTAAAATATGAGAGTTAAGATGTCTTGAAGTAGGAACTGATTTGGGAGAGAGTCTGCAAGGACAGTTGTCTACTTTCTGTGCAATGGTGAGGAAGAAAGCGGGGAAGTCCCCAAAGGCTTCTTGGACTGCCTGCAGGGCCAGAGGAAGGAGGGATGCTCGTGGTCCAGGGCACTGTTGAAGCAGCTGCTCTCGGACTCCTGGGACATCGCTCTCCAAGGCTTGAGCTAGAAAGCTGCGCAAACCCTGAGCATTCAGTGCAGAAAATTACTCCATGGAGAATGAGAAGGAATGGCAAAACTTCTCCCTGAAAGCCTGACAGCGTATGACATCCTGTCTCTACATGACATATGCCACAATGACACCATATAGTCACACCTTCTGAAGTAGCATAGCCAACCGTTCAGTATCATAAACAGAAAGAAACTCCCTGACACAGCATTACGATTGCTGAAAGGAGATCTCCTAGTGTCTTTCCCTCTGCCATTTTTTCTTGTTCATACTGTATTGGTTGTGTACACTCAACAGCAATGCTGGGCCGACCGTCCCAAAGACAGAATTTACTCTTCATGCCAAATACTGTTGCCACTGGCTGTTGCTAAGAAGAAATGGGCTCCTGGGCAAGTCTTCAGTGCAGTATGTGGAGCTCTGCACCCTTTCAGATTGCTTTTACTTTGTGGTGGGTTTGTAAACTACCTACCACGCTGATTTTGCTAGGAGCTCAGTTAACAGAACCTGAGTGAGGGGAATATTTTACATTTCATAATGACATAACTTAGTATTGTTTTTTCCTATGAGGCAAAATGAGCTATCAGGCAAGTACTCAGAAACAACTCTGCCTTCTGTGTTTTAGATCCATAAATTTGGGCAGCCAGTCTGTTCATCTTCAGAAAAATGAGTTTTGAGACTTCTTTCAAAAGAGGTGGAGTTGAGCCTCTGTGAGAAGTCTCATTTGTCTAAGTCCCTCATCTAGTAAATGATTTCACGTGGCCAGGTGTTAAGACCAGCCAGGAACATCTTTAAAACCATTCAAGGCTGTTTGCACTTCAGAATCAGAATTTTACATTGCAACTACAGTAGTTAGCGCTTAAGAAGCCGCAAAATAATTTATTGTTTTATTCTTTAGAGAGAATTCTTTTAGTTATAGGTGTAACGGACAATCTCCATTCAAACAGCCCACCTAAATGGATGGCATCTTGTTACTGAACTACAAACCGGCTTCAACATTTTCAGTATTTAGAGGATAAAAAAAAATAATGTGAGAATATGGAAAGGAGCTATATAATTTGTAAAACCATGTGAAAATGTGTCAAATTTCACATGTAATAGCAATAAAATAATTAACTGCTTTTGCTTACCAAAGTCTGCATTTGATGTTAAACCAAAGTGAGATATTGTGAAATCTTTGTTAGAAATGGACAAATATTGGAAGAAATTGCATCCTTGATGAAAATCTGAAATAGGTTTTCATCTTTACAAGGGAAGAGAAAGCTTCAAGCAACATATAGAAGAAATTACAGAGGAAATGAAATTCCTACTTTTGCATACAGTTGCTGCTGAGGTATGATTACTTGGCTACAAAAATAGAGACAGCTGTCAGGATCACCAGTATTAATGAATACACATTTAAAGACAAAAGGATGTCAATTTGTTGAGTTACTTTGTTGAGCCCTTGCAATAGCTGTACTGCACACAGATGCATTTCCATTTTACTCTTGAGAAAACTTTACTTAAAATTGCTGCAAAGTGAAGCCAAAAATCAGCAGAAAGAGAAATAACCGATTCCTATGGTTGACATCATTTAATGTAAAAATTCATGCTTTCTCTGTCAAAGACTGGGCGGGGGGGCGTGTTAATTACACTGGATTATTACAATCTTCCAGTGCCACCTTGTGGTTTAGCATAATACTGCAAAACAAATCCAACGTTAAACTTCACATTCGCCAGGCATATGCAGCCAATTATGCAGACAGCAGTCCATAAAGTTAAGAAAACAGAGAGCGGGAAGAGAGTTTATAATCTTATTTAATCTGTTACGCTGAGCAACCTTCTGCCCCTGCCACAACAAAATGCTGACTTTTGCTGGTACAGAGTTGCAACCATCACACCTGATGCTCGTGTTTGGGTGTTACTCAAAGGATGTGCCCCAAAGCAGTATGCAGAAAGATTCTGAAGTGCTGGGTCCTGGGTTGTGGGCTCTGAGTTGGAGTTGACTTATGGATGAGTCACAACTCAGCAACATGTTTTGTTCCCCAAGTTGTTCCCCAAGGCCTCAGAGGCAGAACCTGGCCCACCTGTGTGAGGCCCTGCCTTCCCCCAGATGATTGTCATTGGGGTGGTGGGCAAGGCTAGAGAGATATCAACCAGGAATCAGATCAGTCTCACAGGAAGCAGGAACAGAATCAATTGGAGAGAAGCAACAGAAGAGAGTTTCTGTTGGGGCCAGTTGGGGTAACTTCTTGTTGGGGGCAGTTTGCTGAGTTCTCTCTCAGTAGTGTGCTCCCCGTTGGCTGTTTTGAGCTGGAGAAGAGCAAACAGATGAAGAATAAAAGATGAAGTTATGCTGAGGGGATGTTGCTGAGTTTGGTGTTGGCCTGAAGAAGAAGAGAGCTAGCAGCACAGACTCACAGGAAGGCTTTGCAACAGGCCATGTCAAAGTACTTTAGCATTGTTCTGTGTCTACACCATGTAATTTAGCATTAAGTATATATTTTTTGGTTTAATCCACTGGTTTGGTTTAAGCCAACCACTTTTTGTTTTACTCCAATGGTGTACACAACCATTTTGTTCTTAATCCACAGCGTAACCAACAGCATCACCATATGCAGGCATCATCACATACAGGCACCTATTCCAGGGCTCGACCACTCACCATGAAGATTGTTTTCCTAAGGCTATCAGGATTTCCCTTGCTGCAGTCTGAGGCTATGTTATCACACCACACTCACAGCAACGGGATCATGGTTCTTGAGCAGAGCCCTTCCATGTTGCTACAAGAACAACATCTTACCCACATGCACATAGTATCGTGATGGTTAGCACTTCCCACTAACAGGTAAGTGGACATCTTAAAGCTGGAAGTTAAGAGATATACACCATCCAGAAATAAAATTGATCCATTTCATTGACACATATCCCAGAGGACACAACCTTTTTGAACAGGAAAGGCATATCTTTGAGAAAGAAAAGTGTACAAGGCAAGGGATGTTTGTGGCAATGGCATTGACACTGGAAATAGCTGCAGACCAGCTCACATTCATACTGGTACTGTGAACTGTGATTCAAGGATGAGACAGTCCAGTTCCCCGGGCTGGCTCACCTCACATCCTGTTGTGAAACAGCCAGTCTCAGCTACACAAGACTGGCAGTGATGGAAAAGACATTTGGAGGACATAAAAAGTTAAACTGACAGGAAGCAAGTGGCTTGATTTCCATGAGTCTGAAAATCCATGAAACTCAGAAAGGACGTGTATGAAAATAATCTCCAGGTTGCTGCAGTGAAATTTACTAATAAGATCAAAATCAATCCTGGATAATATGTTTCAGATGACCATGCAGTGCCAACCAAGCATCACATAGCAGGCCTTAAATTGGGATGCCTGTTTTGAAGAATCAACCATTTACCCTACTGACAGACCCATCTTTTACTTTTCAGCCTATACTTCCTACAGATCTGTGCTGACAAATCTGTTGTTTCATGTCATCTGTCGATAGTATATATTATGTCATTTTCAAAGGTGCTGAGCTTACGTAGTGTACCACTCATAAGATAATAGGATCATAAAACACAATTGTAAGAAGCACATTTTCAGAAGATTCATCCATGGTTTTATATCCACACATAGATTTAAGGAGACTATCAGATGCTGACAGAGGCCTGATTTAAACAGCAACGGTGTTTAAATCTAGCAAGGTGGCCATGATCACTCCAGCTCCCCAAGTAAATTGAGGCTTGCAGATCTCATTTAGTCTTTATAGACCTGGAGGACAGTTTCAAGATGAATGATGATACTCTACTTAGCCAAGCATATGCTAACTAAACAGGCATCTATGTACACATCAGAACTTAAATGCATTATTTTTTTCAAGTTTAGATATTTCCAGATTCAGATATATAGTATACATTACATATTCTGCAACAACAGTAGACTGTTTAGGATAAAATCTGCTTTTCTGAGCTGACTAGTTTCAAACACTGCAGTAAACTACATTGAGTAAATTTGGATTGTAGACATCAGCTACTCTTAAGGGGGTATTGCATTTAAATTTAAGGTGGGGCGTGGATTGCATAGTTCAGTTAGGTTTATGTTCAGCTAAATTTAAAATATTGCCAGCATGGTAGAGTGTACTTAGATAAAACAGATGTACAGTTTTAGAACTTGCTCAGTTTAAGCCCTTGCTGACTAAAATTTAGTAAATCATTAAGCATGGTAGGTTTTGGTAGTTTTAACTCCTAATTTGAATTAAATCCACAGGTTTAATGATGTTTAACTGGATCCAGTATAAAGCTGGTCTGAGAGAATGATAAATAGGTAGCTGTCATTTTTTTTCCATTTGAGTGCTGGGCTCTGCAACAGTAGATTAATTACTCTTATTTAACTATCTCCTTTGTAGAAGCTTGGAGCAAACTATCTAATGAGATCAGAAGTAGAGCAGAAGCTACCTGATTCACTTAGTGCACAGGTATCACCTGTACAATTATCTGCACTCTGAGAAGTTGGGGTGTACACACAGCAAATAAGCTCCTGGCCCTGGTAAATGTGACAAATTGAAGGAACTTGGGGAAACAGAAGAGCACTACCAATACCTACAGAGGATTCCCAGCGCAGTCTCAGCTGCAGGCTAACAGCACCTGTGGTACTAAATAGTCCTCCAGCAGGACAGCATCCACCTGAAGAGGAATGACTCCAGTAAATGGGTTCCCTGAACTGTAGGATGTCCAGATATTCTTTTGCATCAAGGATATCAGTCAGAGGACAAGGACTCTAGCTTATATTGTGAAGAAGATACACTACAGGCACACAGATAATCTAGTTTCCAGTGCCATGGAAAACTGACCAGTGGTTTGTATGCCACATTGGACCTCTGAAGTCTTCTAGACAGTTTCTTATACAACATCAAAGAGGATATGGTAGCTGTGGACCATGAGAGAGCACCATCTCCCCAAAGGCAGAAAATGTAACCTTTCAGACTGAGGACTAAAGTATACTCTGAAATACCCCCAGTACCATGCTCAGAGCCAGAGGAAAGATAAACTTGAAAGCAAGGATGAGAAAACAGCAAATGCAAAAAGGTTAATTTTTGGAACTCGTTGGAATAACTGAAATCTGGGGAAAGCAAAACCAAACTAGAACCAAGTCATTAATTCATCTAAACAGTTACAGAGAACTTTTAAAGTGAAGGAAAGTCAACGCTTGTGAAAAAGCGCATACACTTTCCAATCCTCTGTAATGTTCTACCTCTCTCTCTCTTTCTATCCAAACAAATGACATTCCTCCTCACCAAGTGCACAGCTCTGGCAGGCACCTGAGCTTCTCACTGCTTGGGGTATCTGACTGCCATGCTATTTGAAAGGATGCTCTCTCTCCCCTCTATCCCTCAAAGGACTCGTGAATTCTCGTTAAGAAAGGGCTATAGGCAGAGCTGCCCTATCTCCACAATGACACACCAAGGTGATTCAAACACTCAGAGTACCTGTAATTTCCCAGTCCTTTCACAGGGAGCAGATACCCCTGTCCATGACATGAGGCCCATGAAACTGCTGAAGAGCCAACTCCATTTCAGAGCTTAAAACATACACTGGTGTCAGTGCAAGCAATGTTATGTGTGATGCCAATTTTTTAAAATAGTTGTTGAAATGAACCTAGGAAACCTGTTTTTCATCATGGGCAAATTGGTAGAAACTATATTAAAGAACAGAATCTATTGAGTCAGAAATAAACATGATATGTTGGAGAAGGGCCAGTATGACTTGTGGAGGGAAGTCATGCTTCATAAATCTACTACATTTCTTTGAAGAGTCAATTCATATGATGGGCCAAGATTTGTACAACATGATGTTACAGAATTATTCAGGATAGGAAAGAACAAAGATGGGAGCAAAGAGTTGCAAACGGATCTCATGTATGAAGTGGCCTGCATATATAGTGGTAATAAAATGTAGAGTGAAGTTCAATGCCAGTAAATTAAAAGGTAGACCCTTAGTTTAACATGTACTCTAAACTAGCTATTTCCACTCAGGAAAGGGATGTGTGGAAAGTCCAGCTTAACAGTCAGTGGAAATTATGTAGAGAAAAGGACCTTAAGTATTTTTTAAAAATAAAGAGCAAGGAAGTCAGAAAACACAACTACATCACTCACAAATGGTTACTACGAACCCATCATTGACTGTGCACAGGTCTGCCCATTCTTATCTGCAAATGGCTTTAACAGATGTAGGAAAGCTGCAGAGAAAGATAAGATCACCACTGTTACAGCTTCCACATAAGGAACGCCTCTACAAACCACATCTTCTGCCAGTAAAACCAATGGCAAAGGAACAAAATGACGTGGAGAAGGTAAGCAGGTAAAGATTTTGCACTCCTCCCAATACAAGAAAAAATGCTCACCCAGTGAACTGAGAAGGCAGTATTTTTAAAGGCAAATGAAGGTCAAGATGCAAGTGAATTCTGGAACTCATGACCAAAGAACGTGTAGGTTGCACATCTGAAAGGACTGAAAAAGAGACAGCTTTATGGAAGATAGAGCCATCAGGTGCTATTAAATAGTGACGGTAGCCCAGCTGCACCCTTCTAGGTCAGTCAGTGTTTAAATTTGTGGTTACGCGAAGCTGGGAAACTTTGTTCTTATACACTTCAGTATTTACTGTCAGAGGCAGACTTTAGGGCTAAACAGATGTTTTCTGTGTCCAGTCATCCTCAAATTACAGTAGCACAGGTGGACAAAACATGACTAGAAGAAACCATTTGAATCACCAAGTCCAGTCCTCAGAAGGACAGGCCTCCAACAGCAACTACCTGGCTCAGAAAGGATCTATTGAATCAGCAGTCTCCAGGAGCCTTAAAAAGCTTCCCCGTGCTTAAAATATAAGTAAAAGACAGAAAGACACAACTGCAGTGAATTCCCAGAAGAGAACGGGAGACATGAAGCACACCACCACTCTCTCACATCCCTACACTAGTAAAGTAGAATTACAAAAAGCAGCCAACACCTACCCAACAAAGGAGGGCAAAACCAACCTGTGATTTTTGCTGAATTGCTGTGGCTGAAAAAGTCTTCTTTGAATGCAAATACATCAACTTGTTTGTTCTTATATTCCTAAAAATACAGATGTTTAAGAGCCACTGTTAAAAAGTCTGATGCCACTTTTCCCCTTCACTGTTGCAATTTTTGTTTAGGTGCATCTGGGTGACTAAGGCACTCCGAAGGCAAGAGAGAGGCCAATTCTTGTAAAAGGAAATGGAAGTGCTGTTATTCAACTCCTCTATACGATCACTAAATCTTAAAGCTTGTCTCATAGTGGAGGAGCAGTGAAGCAGGAAATTGCTAATGCAAAGTGTGTAAGAGAAGATCCACTACAGCAGGGTTCAGGTCTCATCCCAAAAGTCACTGTTGCAAAGAAAAAAAGAAGAAATACGTGAGCAGAGGAGAGAACTATGAAAATTAAACAGCTTTCCAAAACAGAAAAAGAAAACAAAAAATGACCTAATCATTTTAATACTGCATTCAAAATTTAATTGTGTATTGTAATTATGTGTGCAGTGATTAGTTTTCAGACACACAGCTCAGCTCCCCAGAACCAAAACCATATCAGTCCATTTACAGAGAGCTGGAAAAGTAATATAATTTATTTTAAAATTAGTGCTAATCTCTCTGAGGAGGCAGGCTGGTATCAGCACTTTGTTTTTTAGGATTTCTAGCTAAAAGTCACTCACTGTCCTTGTGGAGCTTGTTGTGGCCCTGCGGGCAACGCTGGTGGGCAGTTCTGGGATGTTTCTGCAGACTCACTCAGACCATGTAATTCTTTAGTACAACTATGTGTGAAGAGATAAGATTTTTAGATCCCTGTTTAACCTAGGGCCTTTAAGCGCCTGCTTTAATTCTGTTCCCTTAAACAGTACCATGCATCAATGGTACTCTTTAAATTAGGCACATATTTAAATGTTTTCAGATCACAGCTTGTATTCCTGCAGGTATGTGACCAGCTGTGTCTGGAAAATATAGGCATGTACAACTATGTAAGATGACTGGTAACTGAAACTGTGTGTCTGCAGAAATCTTCACTACAAAACAGTCCATGTATGGACAAATTACATCATCTTTTTTTGAGGTGCTGTAAAACAAGATTCCCAACCAAAATTTATTTCAAACTATTTGCTCTACCCAGCTGCTGTAATTACTGTAGTGAATATTTTACTCTCTTCACAACAGTGCACAGGTCACTTTGTAAGCCTGAAAGGGAATCTTTCATATCCTAGATCGTCTCTGTGTCTTCTCGCCAAAGGAAGGCTGAGCATCCTTCTAGAACCCTACTAAGCTGGGCAAATGTGCCATGAACAAAACTGCATCTACACTTTGGAGTAACTATAGTATCGTCTGGGCTTTATTTATTTACCTATTTATAGAAAACATCGAATTCTCTGCAGAAGTAATTTGCTGAAAAATACAGCCTTCAGGATGTAGCTGCAGCCACAATTGACAGTTTTCAGTATATTTATGTCTGTGATATGACAGTACTTTAACATACCTTAAATACAGAATTATATGATGCACAATACTTCACTCTCAACTGTGTGAGGCATTCATATGTTTTAGTATTCAGCATGCACAGAGATTCACAAATATTAAGCAACTCATTCTCATCAAAATAACTGAAGCAGGGATGTTTGCTTACGCAAGGGAATTGCCAGTTGGAAAACGTAAGGGCAGGAATATACTCTAACCTCAATAGAAAAACAAACGGTAGTTTATTCAACATAAAGCTATGACTAGGTCCAGCCTTAAGGTAAAACTGTGATTTGTACTTGTTGAAAGCAGCTAACCTTGTGTACCATTATGCCAACAGATGCTGCTATGGATGAAATTTCCAAAGGTTTTGCTGAGACTGTGATACAAAGCAAAATGCTTCATATTCTTCACTTTCTTCTGTGTGCTTTGGATATGAACCAGGAACATTTACTCTCAGAGTAAATGAACAGTTTCAGTTGATCCCTCACTCAAATGCTGTTATCAGTATAGAGGGCCAAACATAAAAAAATGGATCTACTTTGGACAGTATTTTCATAGCTATCATTTGTGATAGGGATTCATCACATTTAAGTGTAACCATCAAAAATTTGGCCTGTACACTTACCTAGCTGTCTAGGCTTCACTGTCAGAAGACAAGCAGGAAACTCCAGAGGGCAATTCTTCTCACCTAACTCAAACATGAAACTTTAGAGCATTTTGACATTTGATTTACCTTCTCGGCTCCAGTTAGGAACCTACTTTAGTCAGATCATATTGCATTTTGAAGATGCCATCTTTCTCCATGGGTTGAAGAAGGGGGATCAACATAGATTAGCTTCTATTTTTCAGACAACTAAAGTTGGAGAGAATGAAACTCATTTCTTTTACCTCTAACTTGCTGGTATCATTAATTGTGGGTTTTAAATGATGTTATCTAGGCAACCTCTTGCCTGACTTTGCTTCCAGATACTAAAATCCTAACCTTAAAGTCCAAATTATTTAGTGGTCAAAATGAGAAGCTGTTCTGTAAAAAAACCAATGGCCTGAGATACCAATCTGAAATCACTTTGAAGGTCAAAATTCAAAGCCTTTTGCTTTTTCTCCAATAGGAATATTAAGCAGTCACCAGCTACGGGATAATGTAAAGCTCTTGCTCAGATACAGGCGTCTACATAATATCACCAGATGTATATACACGGAATGAACCAGGAACATTTACTGTCAGGGAGAAGTAGTTATTTTCGAACACAGGCGAGGTGCTTTCAGCAGTGGGATTGTTCACGTGCTGCTTTATGTAAACAAGCAGCTTTTTTATAAGCTTCCTGGGATAGTGATCTATTCTGCTGAGAAGTCCACCTCAGCTATTCAGTTAAAAATAAATGAGTAATATAATGCACAAAGACTTCAGAGATACCTTTGCCATTCTAATTCCAGGCAAAACAATTTCCCATTCAGTGTTTAACACAAAGATTCAAGTGGATGAGTAGTGTAATCACACACCTATTCTAGATACCACCTCTGACTGTGCAGCAAACCAGTACCTGGAAGTCCCCAGTTTCTGGATTTCTGTCTTGGATCCTTCATCGCTCTCTTAGACTGAGATGTCCTAGGCCCTAGTAGGCATCGAAATAAATGGATGTCATGACAAACAGTCTTAATAGGGCAGAAATCAGTGTGGTGGAGCAGCAACTCAAATTTATATAGCATTTGGCCATTTCTAGAGAGGAATAATAGATCAATAGATTAATAGATTAATATTCACTGTGTAGCTCTGCTGGCAATGTTCCTTACAAGTTTTACTGCTGCCAACAAGCAAACATAAATAAAAGACCTGTGTACCATTTGGCTGAGTTATATGCTGTCCGCTTCACTCATCCATTGTCCTCATTAGCAAAGGCCTGAAGAAAAATTACTCCATTTGTATGTATTTCTTATCCAAAATTCCCACTGGATACTCAGCTGTCAGAATATCCCCATATTTGAAGGCATCCAAGCATTTCTGAACCAGGATTTGAGTTTTCTCATTTGTTAATTACAGGAACAACATGCTGAGTTGCTCTTCAATCAGAAATCTTTTTCCCACACAAGAATATGACATACAGCTTATGACTGAAAGGAAAAGTAAGTAGTCACAGCTGTATTTAGCATTTACATAAAATAGAATTTGCATGTTTGAGAGACCATGGCAAAAGAATTTGAAAGAATCTCACTGGATCAAATACTGTAACAATAATCTGCAGCAGTAGCATGATGCTGGCTGAGCTTCACTTGTTCTAACTTTGTGCTTTCTTCCATTGGGAAGAGAAGCACCAAAATTCTGAGTTTCCCAGTGATCCTACAGTAGGTACCACTGTGTAGGGGTGAAAGGAAAAGAAAACAGAGATACAAGACCAGTTCCAAATAAAGAGGTAACAATGCAGCGATGAGATGTGATGTGACACTGTCCTTGCAGGAAAAGAGATTGGAAATGGATGAGGCAAGTGAGATGAAAGCAAGAACTGGTTTAAGATTGTAAACAGGCTCATTGTAAAGGGAAGTGAAAAGGTCACTAGACCGGGATCAGTGACTGATGAAGATGAAAGAGAACGTTGTGTGATGAAAGGATTCCTATTATGTACAGCAACAGGTTCTTGAAAATGGAAATACTGTACTACTGTGTATCAGCTGATGCTAGACAAGCTGCTAGGGAGAGACAGTATGAAAGTGACATTACTCAAGGAGAAACAGGGGGGAAAAAAAGAGTGAATGAAAAGACTAGAGCATGTATAGAATTCCTGCCAAACTGCTTAAAGAACTAGTGAGTGATAGGAAAGTGTCTGCTATTGTGAACCTTATAACAACGTTACCTGTTCATCAGAGCACACTGAAAAAGCAGCCATAGAGAAAGAGCTGCAAGAAATCAAAAGCTGCAAGAAATTAATGGGCAAGAGTTTGTTCAATGTTCCCAAAAAAACAAGTTATTCAACCCACTGCTACTGGTAGGCCAGTCTGTGAGAAGGTGTTTGTGGATTAGCAAAAGATATGGTAGGTGTGCAGTATGTCTTCAATGATTCTGGTAGTCAGAAGAGGTGTTGGTTAAGAGCCAGTCATTCTGTGAAATCATGGAAAGAAGGTGTGCCAGGTTACTGAAGAAATTCTCAAGGAGCTGGCAGGTGACTGCATGGGTTCAGATGTAGACCAAAATCTTGTTACAGGAGCTACTACTGAAGTGTCTGCCTGAATTTCATTTCAATTCTAATCAAAGAGAAGAGTAAGAGTAGTAAGCAGTAAGAGAGTAAGAGTAAGAAAGTAAAGAGTAAAACAGTAGTGAGTAGGAAGAGAAAAAACATTTTAAATGTCTTTGGAATAAGCAAAGTTGTGCAAATGGCAGTATTGCCTCCTAGATAGCTCAGTAGTAAAAATGTGAGGCACTAGTAATTAGCAGCTGTCTGAGCAGACGAGTGGGTAAGGGACAAAGGAGAGGACCTGCCAGCAACCAAAATGTTGACTGAAGGAGAGAATACACAGACCATCTAGGGGAACCTGCAGGCTGCTCTCTTCTCTTGTCTTCCTCTATTCATACCACAGAGCTGCAAAGTCTGACCAAATGACTGTCTCTCCTTTTTCATCCCACAGGAGGGCTGCCAGAACAGCAGGTGCTTTAATGTGTGCAGATCCTGTCACTTAGTCATGTAGGTCTTCATGAGTCTAAGTTTGCCTGGATGTTCCTGTCCACATAAAACAGGGGAGACAAACTCCAAAGACAGTCTTTTGTCTTAGCTAAGCTAAAAGAATGAAAGATGCTAGCTAAAACGATGCCTGAAGGTACAGTGAGATTAGTTCATAGTGCTGAGCCTCAGCTGGACTCTCTGGATGCTGCAGCTGCTGGGTAGTGTGGCTCTGAATAATAATAGGAAGAAAACACAGAAATGTCACTAGTATTTGCACCTTTTAGAAAATGTATCAATTGTGTCAGCTAGCTACTGTGCTGTGCTGAAAGGGTGGTGAGATCCCCTCTGTCCTTCACAGGACTGAAACCTCTGTGCTTTGCTTTTCATCCCTTAGTTTCCCATGGTGCTTCCAATTCAGAAATGATCTGAAACACTCCTTGGTTATCTTTGCATAGACATAAGATGTTCTGCCCTGAAAACACCGAGAGTGCTCATGTCAAGTCTTTTCCCTTTGGGTCCAGGCTGCCACATCACAACATCCTTCCATATTATGGCAATCTGGCTTCCCTGGATAGGTGTCTGATTATCTGGGAACAACTAAGTAGCAACAAGTGACCTATTAAAACTCCTAAATAACCTAATACTTGGTTGATATGCTTCAGAAGACCTGTTTTAGAAGAGAGTCCGTTATCTCAAGTAAATGACACTCATATAAAATGACATCTCAGGTTACCCACAGTCCTATTTTAACTTTTTAAATTTTTTATTGATTTTAGTCAGAAATTTCTTTTGCCTTTGCAGTCCTTCTTTCTGCATATGATAAAATATGCATGGTTATAAACTCTTTGTTTGCTAAGTACCATAATGATTTCAGGATGATTGGTTGTGACAAATGCAAGATGCTCTGTGCTACAACTATCTTGAGAGGGCTGTGAGCGTTAGCTGGCATTCCCTGAGTGTATTTCTCACTACATCCCATCATTTTACTATCTTTCAACAATGATGTCCCTTGTCTCCACTCCAATGTTGCCTCGGGGATAAAGTAATGAGTCTTCAGACTCATTTTCCTCTCTCTTCTCTCTAAAGAGAAAGCAAACAAAACACCAGAGTAGAAGATAAAGAAGTTCACATAGTAGGAAAGCAGAGAAGGAGATGGGAATATACATCAAAGAAATTGTGAGAAGATTTGATTCATGCTGAGTCCAGGCATCACTTGACTAATCTGTAAGACACAAGTTTGGTCTATTCTGCAAAACTCCATTGAAATAATGTTGGGTTTCTCATGCAAACTAACTCCTTTCTCACTATCTCAGCTGCTGGATTTTGAGTATCCTCGCCAAGCCTTAGATTACAAAGTATTATATATATTGGAGAATGGTATGGTAGACCTTGGAATTTGTGAAATAAAAGGAAAGACAGCTAAGTTAATGGTTAATGTTTTTTACACTGCCAGGTGCTGATGACCTTTCCACTGCTATTGTATCACTAATTTCCAGTATATAATACTGAAATTTAATTACAATTAACACATATCATTTTCCACATCTTTATCTTTCGTCTCTTGGCAGTCCTGTAAAAGCTGTACATCCTGGACTCTCCACCAATTTAAACATTGTATTGTGTTTGATTCAAGGCCACACCTCTGGTCCTTTCTGTGCAGAGATTAGCAGAACCATTCATAGAATCATAGAATCATTTAGGTCGGAAAAGACCGTTAAGATCATCCAGTCCAACCATAACCTTACCTACCAAGTCTGTTGCTAAATGTGCCCCTAAGCACCACATCTACATGGCTTTTAAACATATTCAAGGATGGGGATTCAACCACTTCCCTGGGCAGCCTGTTCCAGTGCCTGACAACCTTTTCAGTGAAAAAATTTCTCCTAATGTCCAACCTAAACCACCCTTGGCACAACTTGAGGCCATTTCCTCTTGTCCTATCACTTCTTACTTGTGAGAAGAGACCAGCAACCACCTGTCTACAACCTCCTTCAAGGTAGTTGTAGAGAACAACAAGGTCTCCGCTCATCCTCCTCTTCTTCAGACTAAATAATCACAAGTCCCTCAGTCACTCCTCGTAAGACTTGCTCTCCAGACCCTTCATCAGCTTTGCCGCCCTTTTTTGGACCCACTCCAGCACCTTGATGTCTTTCTTCTATTGAGGGGCCCAAAACTGAACACAATATTCAAAGCATGGCCTCACCAGCAGCAAGTACAGGGGGATGTTCACTTCCCTAGTCCTGCTGGCCACACTATTTCTGATGCAAGCCAGGCTGCTGTTGGCCTTCTTGGCCACCTGGGCACACTGCTGGCTCATATTTAGCCAGTTGTCTATCAGTACCCCCAGGTCATTTTCTGCCAGGCAGCCTTCCAGCCACACTTCCCCAAGCCTGTAGTGTTGCATGGGGTTGCTGTGACCAAAGTGCAGGACTTGGAACTTGGCCTTGTTTCCTTTCTTCCCCTTCTCCTGGCACATCTCCACCTGCTTCTCACTTTGTAGGCAAGGTGAAGGCCTTCACTGATGACCACTGGAAGACAATTTGGCCATTGCTTCTCCCAGCTCTGCTTGCTTTGCTGAAATGGGGTCAGCTCTAGCTCTCCCCACTTTCTTTTGCTGCAGGACTGACCTTGGCTTCAGGCAGCTGACAGCGCTGCAGTGGGCACTGCTGCCACAGCTTCCAGCTGAATGTTCCTTTGCAGCGCAGAGACTGACTTGGTCAACATCTTTGTGCCTGGATCCTCAGGGGTCTTTATTTTCATCATCCAATGGGTATTTCAGTTCCCACTTCTTTTGATTGGGAAATAAAAAACACTGGCTCTTCTCTATATAATTTAGAAATCAATATCTATTTGAAACCCCCACAGTTATCAGCACTGTTGTCCTTTTTAAACTGCAGAACATTTGACAGCTTTATGCCCTAGTAACACAAAGCAAGTCAGACTATGCTGTTAAAATAATTTCCTCTCACCGTGAACACATAGAAACTGCACATGTGATACAACACACACCTTCTCATTATGGTCCCCTCACAGCCCTGCAGACTTCCTAACCTAAGAACAGGGTCTTGGGGAGGCTTGGAAATAGCTGTAACTCAATGTGGGAGGCATGAAGGCCATCTGCAAACAGTACAGCAGATTGCTTGGGTGTACTCAGGGAAGTCAGAAATAAATGCACAATTTCTGGGAGAGGTGTGCAGAAAAAGAGGTTATTCCAGCTCTGAAAATAGATGTGGCTCCTGATGAATTGTTTACAGAAAAAGACACTTGTTTTCCTTTCAAACTTATTTATAAAGAGAAGGTAAAAAGCACAATTTCCATAAATGGGTTTAATTTTTCTTTTTATGTATCCAAAATACTGTTTTAACCACTTACTGAGGGACTTACCATTCAAAGCTGAAGAAGCCACACAAGTATCCAGTGGAAGAAAAGGGTACAAGTATACAAATAACAATGAAATATCCTTGCTTCTCATTTCCCCTTCACAAAAGCACATCTTGAGTGCAATTCCAATTGTCTTGAAATCAAACACCTCTGGCTGTAACAGGGACAAAGAATTTTTTTGTTGTTTCTGCTCCACTGCCCCATCCCGCCCCATTGCCACCAGTCTGGCCCTCCTTGTCAGACAGGCTCTGCTCATGGCTGCAGCTATTTCTCTCTTTAGCCCCACCAAGTTACTGCTCTGCAGCTGCACCTTCACAATAACTCTCAAGAAAGACAAGCACAGCCCAAATGCAGCAAGTACTTTTGTCCTCATCTTCCTTCCTTCCAGTTTCTTCCATTTCAATCAAACATAACCAAGCTATATATTTTTGCCACTCTTGCTGCTACTTTTGCTTACACATTTAGGCCTCTTTGGGGCTGTAAAAGTAATTTCTCAGCTTTCCATCTTTAATTGGTACCTCAAATGCAAACCCATTACCAGATGGGGAGAATAATCCAAATAATCCTAAGACATCTACACATTTCCAGTCGCTACAGAACTATGGATAAACAGGCAAGTATGGGTTGCGAGACTCTAGGGAAAAGCAAAAAACATTTTTGGTAGTTAACCTTTCCTCTGGCATTTTTCTGCAATGGCACTTTCAGACATCTGCTGCATCCTGATACCTTCAACTGTGATACTGTCATAACTCATCGGTGATGCCCGGGTGGTATTTGCATAGCAAACCTCTAAGGAATATCTAGATTCCTCAGGAAAGAAAAATGGTAATTTGGTAGCTTGCACTTTCCCCTCTAACACTAATTCTCAGGTTGATATTGCAGGACAATGTGAGGTCAATGACCTGCAGAGGGTTCTGTCTTCCAGATAAGGTAAAATCAAGAGTCTGCTATTTGCAATCACTGAAGATACTGTGCCACATTTCTCTAAGGTATATTATTTCCTCTACTGTGGTGAAATCCCAGCTGTGAACCTCACAATCCACCTATTTTCTCCTTAAAATTAAATTGGATAGGATGGTTTTCATTTCCTGTCCCTTCACTTCTTGTGTAGTGTGGCTACAGGCAGTTGAACAACCACAGCGTTTCACTCTGGAAGAACCTGTACCTCAGTAAAGGGTGAAATAATCCTTTTATTGAAAGATTTACCCGTCTCACAAGGATGTTGCAAAGTTTAAGCCTTTTTTATTTTTAAGAGGATTGAGATAAAAAGCACCAAGGGTATACAGATGCCCTGTGTATTTACAAGGAATTGACAAATTTTTAATGCAATTAAAGATCATAATTTTTTGAGATTTCAGTTTCCTTCATCATTTTTTGATAGGAGAAAGTTGGTTTTGATTAAGCAAAATAAAAGCAGTTCAAAGATATTCCAGACAGGAAAGAAAAACCAACCATGGTGCTTTTCTTTAAAAGAAAGATCTCTCTCTGCCAGGCATGATCTCTACAGGATGTACAAAAACTATTGTGAAGGATGGCTGTCATATTAATGCGTTTTCAGGTCTTTTTCTGCAGCCACTTTGAAGACGTGACTCAGCTGTATTTCTTTCTATTCAGCAAAACTAGTGCTTGCTTTGAATACCAAAGAAAAAAAAAAGAAGAAGAAACACTGAGAGATCTCTGTCAGCAGTCACACAGCCAGTGCAATTCCTGATGAAAACGATGACAGATACCTAGTTTTCTTTGGCACCTTGCACTTTCATTCCTATTTCATTGAGTTTTGCAGATCTGGAGACTTGTCATCCAAGAAAAAATAACCCCTTGTGGTGAAACAAGGGTATGTGCTTAAAATTGTGTGTTAACATTGATTTCAACAAACTTAGCAAAGACAGGGCATGCGTAGATGTTATTCCATGCAGTCTTGGCAGAGGGAGACATCAGAGACATCTCTAGTTTTTACACAGGAGGATTGTTTGCCTTGGAAGGATAATAGCTATTATTAATCCTTCTTTCTGGTGGTATCCAACATGAGTGAGAAACTCTCAAGTAGCAAAAAAGATCAGTCCCTAGCCTTATATTCCTAAATTAAATACAGTGTCAGAGATACAGGAAAGCAGTGCAACAAACAGAGTGCTCCTTAGGATGGTCTGAACTAGATGCTGTAAATCAGCCAGGCAGTCTCATAAGTAAGGCTAGGAATTACCTTGAGAATCCTTCACTCTAGTCATACGGTGTTTGTAGAAATGGACTGTTTTATTCTTGATGGGTTTTGTCAAGCATCTTCTGTGAAAGTAGGTATACACATTGAGGTAAAAAATTAGGTGCAGTCTATTCTCATTTATTTTCAGGAAAATTTTCCAACTTGCAGTTTAATGAGACTTCACAGAACAAACAAAATTTCTTCCTGTTTAAACTCCCCTTTTAAAGTTTTAACTTTCTTTTTTTTTAAAAAAAAAAAAAAGAAAAGTAAATATACTAACTACAGGCTGGCTTCAAACCCTAGTTTACAAGTGTTTTGTATTAACCAGGTGTTTATTTTGTTTGCATTATCTCATCCCCTTCTTCCTTGGATATTTGAGGATTAGCATATGTTGTGGACAAGATCAAAGAGATCAATTTACAGTTTGCGAGCTTTATAAAGGAATTATTTGATTTTTGCAAACACAACACAGCTGTTGTGCATGCAAAAATCTACTTACTTAATGGTATGTAAAGAGAAGATTTCTACAAACTCTTTTGTTGGACAGAATTCACTCCTCCATTTCATACAAAAATCAATTAAGATGAAAATGCAACTGGACTGTGCATACTTATTTATATTTTTTTAATCAATAGAGCCCCATGTCTCCAGATTCTATTGAAGTAGATTTTCAAAGCTCTTTTGTTCTCACCTATCTATGAAAAATCATTCACAGCATCCTGGATCTCAGCTCACAGTGACTGCTTGAATCCAAAAGGTAAAGCACTCCACCCCCAAGGAGGGTGCCAGCTGTCTCATTGATTCCCCATGGCTCTTGGCTGATGCTGAAGTAGCACTGGCATAATTTCCAGAGAGAGGTGCATAATGAGGTAGCATCATGTTACCCATTACCAGGGAGAAGTAGAACATCTGGTCTGGAAGAAAAGAAGAGTCCAGAGCTGAACTATCAGCATCAAAGCATGCATACAGTGTACACCAGGATTCACTGCCTAGAAACAACAGATTTAGGGATTAA
Organism: Brachypteracias leptosomus; assembly: GCA_013401335.1. Lineage (NCBI taxonomy): Eukaryota > Metazoa > Chordata > Aves > Coraciiformes > Brachypteraciidae > Brachypteracias > Brachypteracias leptosomus. Next base: position 24,052 of record VYZX01022964.1, read on the forward strand.
ATGGGATGTAAAAATAAGGGTAAATGTAATAGGGAGAAAACTCCTTTTCCAATGTATTTCTTTTCTAGAATTTATGTTCTTATTGACTTGAAAACAGCACTGTTAAAATTATTCTGCTCTGATTAAAGAAAGGATACTCAGAATAAGCCCCACTTTGTATAAACACACAGTTATTTCCTCAACATTTTATTTTTTATCTATCTGTCTCTATTCCTTTCACAGACCAAGCTGCCATTTTGATGTAATCCCACTAAAACCCCAGCTCAATGCAACATTTTCTATCCTTTGCAGGTTGCAATTCTACAGCAGGAGTTTGCAAATGCCACGGAGCACTCAGTCTGTGGGCTGGGAGCAATCTCCTTGTGTGCCTCTCCAGTGGTCTGGAGAGATCAGGATGTAAACAGTGAAAATTCTTCATCAACAGTTGGTGGAGATAGTGGGGAGTGTTTAAAAAACAGAGATGGAGAAAAAGAAGGAAGTCATCCTGGGCAGCCCTTGCTAGCAGGTGCATTCACACCAGGTGCTGGCTCCGTTCTCTGCTGACTCAATGAAATCCCTGTCTCTAGCAGCAGGATGCTGGCAGTTTTTGCAGTGGCACACAAATGCCACTTTTCAGCTTTATTTTTGTTGGGTTGATATTTTTAAGAAATCTTGGGTTTATATTAATAAAACAAAAGGAGGAGACAAGTGTCTTCCTGACATCTACAAGGGATAAAACGGTCTCTGCACAAGCTCCCGGAGTACAGCCTTCTCGCTGGCTGCACGGTCAGGAACCTGAGTGAGTATATGGTACCTTCACAGCTCTCTCATCATTATTCTGGACATCCTCCTTGCTGGGCAGAGTTGCTTCCTAGAGGACTGATACTAAGGAATCTGGTCAAGTTGTTGTGATGCCAAGCCCTTGTGGCAGGCAATTCACAATAAAATTCATCATTGTCTCTTACAGTCATGGTGGGGGTGGCTCTCTGACCAGGGTTTCGCTGTTTGCTTTGGTGGGCTTAGGATTCCCAGCATTGCTCTGTCTCATAACTACTTTAGAATTAACTGTCTGACTAACAAAGCTTGCCAGTTCTGCACCAAGCCTTTTGTCCTTTTGCCTGTTCATCCATGAGCTGGCATCTTTGCAAAGCATTATAAGGTTAATTGCAATTTTCTTACAATACTAAATACCGAATAGTTAAACCTGCCAAGGATCTTTTAATCGATATATCTACCAATTTTCCTGCTGCTCCATCAGGCTGTTCATAGTACAGATTTGATATTATGTGTTTTAACTGATAAAACAAAGAAAAGCATTGTTGGACATAAGACACCCATGACACCTCTCAACCCCAATCATAACTCCCCAAACTCCCTTATCTCACATTGCAAGGAGCCAGATGCACAACAGTAAATTATCAGGTTCCTAAAACAGAATACTAATCCTTCATCTTCACCCATTTTCTCCTCTTCTATTCACAAACTGCTCCAAGTAGTTTTCTACTCCGAACTGTCCATTGTTATTTCTCTACTCCCCCATCTGCTCCCTCAGAGTAATACATTATCTACTTTCCTAATCATCTTTTCTTATCCTACTTTTGAACTTCAAAATATTCTGTGCCTTTTTGGATGTGCTAGTCCATCTTTTTTCATTAATCCACCCTGCTCACTGACTCTTTCAGATCCTCTACTTGTTACAAATACAGGAACATTGAGGGTTTTAGCATATATGCTCTATTCCCCAATTTAGTGTTATGAGTCTATATCTGTATTAACTGGGGATGTGAACTCTGCAAAACATCTTCTATCATCATCCCCTGATTTTTCAGATTGGTGGACCTCTTGGTGTAAACTGTATTCCCCTTCCAGCCAGTGCATGTGAATATTTTTTTTGCATGGACACTGAGGCACCAAGGGCAGGAGGTATTTAACCTAAGTTTTAGCTCAACAAGGAGCTGAGACACTGCCGGTGGGTCCCTCCACAGCCACAAGCTCCAAAATACTCCCAAATCCTAAGGTACAATATAGCCATGGAAAAAAAAAAAAGACACTGCATAAGAACAGACTACATAAAAAGGTTCTTTACAGACCCATCTGCATGACCGTAAGCGGCTGATCCATTTCTCTATAACAATTCTGGGATCAGCCGCCTGACAAGTGACTGGGAGAGAAGAAATAATATGTCATCAAAATGAACTCCTTGAGTATTTCCACTTTGATGCAGAGAACATTTGATAAAAAGAGGCACTTGTCATCTCTTCCTTAAACATAGTCTTCTGTCTCTTTTGTTCAAACCACTAAAAGCTAGATAGCATATGCAGAGGGAGTAAATTCTTCACAGGCGGGCATCTGGATCAGTATACTGAAATTGAGTCTATTTTTAGGCAACTGATACTAGCTTCCCTATGAAACTGCATATTCGTAGTTTTCAGGCTTTCTGAAGTGGATTCTTGCCATAAATTGATTGTAAGTCATTTTGAGTGCATGGGAGGAAGGGGCTGCTCCAAAGTCTATTGAAAATACATTAGACTCTTTCTATTGATTTGAAAAGCTGAAGATCAAGCCAGCAAGGATTCATTCTGTCCATGTAAAATATGGGCAATTTGCATCAGAAATGCAACATAAATGTATTTCTTATGCAAAACTCAGCTGAACAACACACTTCACTGCCTATCTGGCAAATTCCACAGCTGGAAATACTGTTCTCTCTTTTATATCCTTATTCTTCTTATCCAAGTAGTTAACCAGATATCTGGGGTTTTCTCAATTGTTTTGTTAAGGGGGTAAATTGATGAGAGGGTCTGTGATTGCTCTGGTACAACCCATTTTCTTTACCAGGAACAAGCATAAATCCCTGATACAGCAGGAACAAGCAATAGAATGTCATTTCATTTTCTTTCAGCTTCCTAAATCTGTCTTTTTAACAATCATTCTGCCCCAAAAGCTGCTTTTTTCCCCTTTGGCTTTCCTTCAGTCATGCACACATATTTCTCTGTCTCCTGTTTTTCTGGTCCTTTCTGCTTGTTTTTCTCATGCTTGCTGATTCGCTGCTCTATTCATTAGATCCTTAGGCTCTGAGACTGCTTTCCAGAAACTGGGGGCTGCTAGGATCTGCTGTCAGTGTTCATAGTAGCAATCCCATTGTGCCAGTTGCAG
>VYZX01022964.1:27201-82103 GCA_013401335.1 Brachypteracias leptosomus
TACCTACCCAGTAATTTCAGTGAGGTCTGCAGTTCTTTCCAAATCAAAAAGCTCACATCTATGATCAAGTTACAACATGTAAGTAGTTACTTTGCGCTAGATGATCCACAGTAAGTGTCCAAATATCCTTCCTCTTAGGCTGCGTCAAATACATATGAAATTCATTTAGCTAAGACCCCAAAGAGCATCATCCAAATCAAAATAAATTTCATATTGACTCACTTGATGTTCTCAGGCCACTGAGGCTCAAAGAAGACTATATATAGATCAACAGGTTCACATGGGGTAAAATGAAAGAAGCATATGGTTTTAAGTGTCTGCAAAAAAAATGTGAGTTACTAACCAATCCATTCCTCATTTTGTGAACTTGTATTACCTTGAATGATCACAAATGGTGAAGCAATGGATATATATTAAATTATTACCTTTGGGGGAAAGTGTAATTTGGCTAAGTCACACAATGCTAGGACAAGAGAAATTCAGTGTCCCATGTAATCCTGCTATGCTATTTTTTTCTCTCAAGATCAAATATTTTTACTTCTTAAAAGTTCTGAAACATATGCAAAGTCAAGATGTATTCACAGAATTTATTTTAGCAAATAAGTGTGGTATTTGATCTTGAAAGGAGCCAGTAATAGAGATTCCTGGGGTTGTTCTAGGGTCAATCACCAATTTACAAAGACTTTTGAAACTCTTCATATTATAATTTTTCGTCTTGTGTGATGGCCTGGAGAATATTTTTCAGTAGACTTGTGAATTCATATTAATTTATGAACTCTGTTTATGGCTGTTATTTTCAACATGGAATAAATATATGCAAAAAGAGACCCTCTCTGAGAGATAGAAATGAGTCCTCGGGGCTTTGTACAGCTTCTCCCCAGGAAAATAAAAGAAGTCACTGCCTGAGCCATTAACTCTTAATAATTTCAAGCATCAAATTAAAGAAGGGATGGAGAATACAAACAACACAGAGGAAGGGCAGAAGGAGGAGATGCTTAAAACTGGATTTTACAACAAACATTCTAATAAAAGCAGCAAGAAAACCACTCTAAAACAGGAAAGAAGATCTTACAGAGAAAGACCCAGAAGTCCTGAGAAGCCTTAACCATGATATTAATGATCCTTTAAAAAAATCCTAAGGTGTGGATTTTTTCTTTTTAGATATACAAATCTTCTTGTTTTCCATTTATTTCATTATTGTGTACTTAAGCTCTTTTGCAAAGGCTGAATGTGTTTAGCTTCAGCTGTCACAGAGCTCTGCAGAACTAAATAGTCTGTCAGAGCTACCTCAGGAGAGATCTTCTTCTGGGCCTTGATGAAACTAAAACTATTTCCACAGAGTGTACGTGAGTACAACAACATTCAAATGTTTCTGGAATCATATTAGTATAAAAAGTAATGCTTTTGTATGTAAGTTTTGTATGCTCCCTCCTTTTTACTGCTGAATAAAAAAAGCCTGTTTACACCAGAAGTAATAAATTGTGACGTTGTGCTCATATGAAAAACTATTGAAATTAATGACAAGAAAACCACAGTGTGTTCGGCCTTCTATATGAATTTTATTTTCCACTTATTTTGGGTCTTTGCTAGGCTTTATCAAGGCAAAAGTTGTAAACACCTACAAAACCTTTTTATCCAGGTCTTCTACTCTCTGATGAAAGGCTTTCACCTCTGAACCACTATACAAAAGATGAGCACTATTGCCCTCCCTATCCTTCTCTGTACCTTCAAAGAAGAAAAGGATTTAATTATCTGTTCTAATGAGTTGACATGGAGGCATAAACAAAAGGAATCCTTGTCTGAGGGGCCTAAATTTCCCCATACATGAGGCACCTAGCTCAAATTTGTCAACTCCACTCCCAGAGGCAGTCCAGTTCAAGCTTGACTCTATGTGAAAAGCTAGGTATGAAAGATCTGACCAAGGTCATGCAGAAGTCTGGGATGGAATGAGAGATTGAAATTCTTTCCCTCAAATGGCTTGTTCCCTTCTAGTGCACCTGGAATGGCCCTGAGGACCAAAGCACCAGCTATTCATATAATGAACAACCCTTCCACTAAAAATGTTGTAGGCACACTCAGCAGCAGGAGTAAGGGTAAGTGGGAGGACTAAGCTACCTGATAACACTTGGTAAACTATTAAACAGCCCACACATGGGCTTGAAAGGTTTGTATGTGTATATATTAATCTTTTCTGTAAACATGTAGAGGACAATTATGGACACAGTGGCTTAAACTGCCAGTGTTAATAGATTGCTGACACAACACAATTACTACTGCACAACTCCCATACATACCTGTCCTTTCTGCTGAGAAGGACGTCCTAGTTGGGTCTTCATATCCTGCAGAAACTGAATGGAAAAGACAGAAATGAGTTATGCAGGAAAAAACCTAAAAAAAAAACCCCAAAAAACTAACCAACCAACCAACCAAAGAAAAACACATGAAGAAACCCAAAATAAGGGAGTATTTCTGTATATACATATGTATATAATTGGTGTTTAGTCCACATTAAGAAATATAAAAAATATCACAGAAAAGCTCTTCCTGACACCTAGTATAGAAGATCATCTTGAAGAGTGTGGGAATTGTCCTTGCTCAACTCCAGTTAACTCGAGAACAGAGAACGCATGGAGTCTGCAGTTTGTTGGCAATGGTTGCAATGGGAGCTTCATGGTCCTGCCCAGTGGCCCTGAGTTAAAAAGCAGACTTGTCCTCTGCAGACCATCTGCATTCCATCCACCTAAAGCCCAAATACTCAGGCTATAAAAGCAGAGCAGTTCTCAGTGAGGGTGTGTAAGTACGAAGTACACCCTGAATATACAGCACTATTCATGTATCTGCATTTGAGTACATGTCCTGTGTTCTGGAAGCCTCAGGATCACAGAAAAACCATTACATCCCAACCCAGTTTGTCCAGGTGTTCTTTTTAATGGTTGTATGATACTGTTGGTGGTTGTAAAAAAGGTTTCTGTTCCATCCCAGAAGTACATATATATCAACTCTGAGAGATGTCATTCTCCTTTATATCAAAGCATCTGGCTTCCTCTTGCAATGAAAGGTGCTATATAAATCAAGTCATGAAAATCTGAGCAATAAAATTAGAAATCCTAATCTCTCCATGCTGCGCACAGAGAGAAGTTCATTGAGGTATTGGTTTACTGTAGTATGTTATTGAATTGAGATAATGCAGATAAAAAAGGAATAGAAATGGCAAAGTTATTAAACTAATTGTATCTGCAAGGATATTAATTTAATTTATCTCACTTGATTATTATTGCCATCAAGCCCAAATGCAAATCCTGAAGTGTGAGTTAAACAGACGACTGAATTTAGTTAGGGGGAGGGGAAATAAAGGATTAACAATTATAAATAACACTTCCTTACATGAATTTGGAAAAGAAAACCTTTCTCCTAAGTGATTCTTTAATATCCTTCTTGTTTTCTAGTCTCCTTTTTAGGAATTTTTTTAAGCTCTTACTTTAAAGGAATACATAAAGAGGACAAGTGTGTAGAATTTTGCTTTACTGGACATGAATATGTTTGCCTGATATTAAAACTTAATTCTCTGGTGTTTCAGTAGATGCTCAGAAGCATATGGAAATCAGAAAACCTAGTGACCTCAAAGAGAAATGTGAATGATTCTTCTGCCTACAATTAAACAATATGCTCTAATTAGTTTTAAAATTTGTATTAGGTTATTGTCATGCTAGCACACCCCAAAAACAATTAAAATGTGAAATATATGGTTTCTACTTTATGTTTTCACTTCAGTGTATGGAACTCTTTCTTTACATATCACCTTTCTTTAAAGAAAGGGTTAGGGTTGTATTAGGTTTCTTATACTGTACCTATTTACAAGCCTATATCTGGGGTCTAGCATAATAAACTAGTATATTCTGATAGATTAAAAGTGAAATTTAGCCTTCTCTTAAAGAAATGGCAAAATTCCAGGGTGTCACCTAAGGTATAAATACTGGAATCAGAGATTGTTATCCTCATCCGGACTGAGGATATATATATACTCTATACTACAGTTTCTAGTCGTGCTGAGAGTAATTTAATCTTAGAAAGACCATTTTATTAGATGGTGGTGCTTCTGGTACCCAAGTAGGCTTGTTCAGAGCACTGTGCTCTGGAGATATAACCAGAGACCTGAAGCAGGGCCTTCAGACACCTACTTAAATTTCCCTGTACTCTAGTTTTCTTGTTGACAGAGTGGAAGACAAGTTGGAAGTCAGAATTGAGGCATAAGATATAAGGTATAATGAATCTTTATAAAGAAACAAAACTCAAACTTCAGTCTGTGAATTAACTCTCCTAGACCAATTTTACCTTTGCCTCTTTTTATTCCTTGACCCTAACACTTCTAATCTGTGGCAAAGTATTTCCAGAAATTAGAATATCATAGGCACAGTCCACTGATATATTTCTTCATATCAGACTAAAATAACTTAAAATAGTCTTGTTTTCATCAGGAGTCTAAATAGAAAAGACCTGCCATCACCTCCTCAACACCTTCCAAAACAAACTGTAGTCATCCCTAGAACCCAATTAAACAACAGAAAAAAGGAACAGTATAGATGATTTCCCATGGATTGGGGTCCTACAGTTGGGCTCTCTGGTATCTTTTTGGGTATCAAGACTATGCTCATACTGTAGCCCTTTCTGGGGACAAGAGGAAGACATTTCATTCTGTCTCCACTCAGCTACATATTTCATAAAGTGTTTGGAAATGTATCTTTGAGATTACTGTTTTTTTCTCTCAGAATGGTTGGAATAGAGCAAGAAATTCAGTGGTTATAAGATGAGAGAAGGGAACAATAAAAACGTGTATCCACAGACATATTAATCCAGCAATGATTTCATTAGCCTCCTTTCTTTAGGAAACTGAGCTGAACCTGTTTGAAATAACAAATAGAATAAGAAAAAGAAGAAACATTCAGAATTGTAGGGAGGTTGATTCTCTTTTGATAAAAATCAAACTACAGTGTATTAGACCAAGTCTTAAAACCACAGTCCTGCAAAACATTTGACATTCATTTTTAAGATAATGTGTTTAAGATGGACTACATGCCTAGAAGACTTGTTAAATTGCAGTCATACTTTGTGCTGAAAGTTAGGATTCAGATCTTATGAATTTAAAATAATAGCTAAGCCAAGGATAGCCAAGGTTTATTATTATAGCTGTGTGCAGCATGGTAATCAAACCCATGGAAATGTCTGCAGCTGTACCCACAACGCCCCTTCTGAAATGCTTCCTTCACTAAGCTGAGCTCTTAAACTAAGGGGATTGTTGCCTACCATGCAACATATACAGAGAAAAGAAAAAAAAAAAAGCAAGCAAAATATAATTTTGGCTGCCATATCCCTAAGTTAATAATCATTGTAGGAGCACATGTTGAGTTTCAGTATTAAAACAAAGGGTTTCATTTTAAAGATTACAGGGAGACTCATGTGAACAAAGTGGCAGATATAGACAATCAAAGTGTCTATTGAGGCATGGAGCTGCAATACAAAAGCAATCAGTGCAGAAAGCAAGGCAGTGACAATACAATTTTAAATCCATTTGATAGGCAAACTGTATCTGTTCAAACTTTTCAGGGCAAATGAGTATAAAACTCATTATCAGTATTGCAGCATGTCCCATGACACCACTTTATTTATTCAGATGAATATTGGAGAATGTGATAAATACAACATCCCTGCACTCTAAAAGCAGGTAAATCCTTTCCCTATATTTGTTCTTGGTGCACTTTCCATGAATCTCTCATGCAATCTCCCTGCCCACTGTAGGAAAACAAGCTTTATAGAAAGTACATGGCATATGCCTCTGAAGTGTATTTACCATTTAGAATGGTCAGTGAACACATTCAAGGTCTTAATGATACCAGAAAGTACTGAATCCTTAATCTCAGCTTTTATCATTTAATGTTCTTGGTTGAGTATCTCAGATGTTTGTGAAGCATCACAGACTACTCAGTCATGCCTTTAAATGAGAGCTCTTTGGCTGGCAGAGTCTCTTCAGTCACACTGTGTGGCAGCACACTTTGCACCTTGACACAAATGTTTGGTTTTGTACTAAGTACTTTTCACATACCAATTTTCCCCGAGGGGCTGTGGATCCCAAGCAGCCTGCAGCCCATTTTGATTCATATCACTGGCCAGCACCTTGAATCCTAACATAGAGGGACCTGTTCTTCTCCTTTCATTTGAATACAAAGAAATCTCATAAATTATCATTCCTGAAATATTTCAAATGCACACAACCAATCACACTTGTACATTTTCCAAGATTACAACATTTTTAAAGATCACAGTGTCAGTAATTATCAGCGGTTTGGACTGTGATTTTTTACCCCAAATCCAGAACTACCCCTGATTTGATAGTGTCTGAAGCCTGAACAACCTCTTAGCCCTGGCATGTGTTTTCCAGCAAGCTTTGCATCGGACTTATACAATAATTACTATTGTTTGCTCTGCTTTGTAGTGGAATGCTAGTAAAGATTCAGACTGTGCTTTTTCTATCTTTTTTTTTTCTCACCTTTGCTATAATCTCTGTAATTGTGATAATAGTAATCTGAAATACCTTGCCCTTTTCCTTGTTGAGTAATTTGATTTGAAAGCAACTCCTATTCTCAAATTCAGTAATCTTAGGGAAGAGGTGAAACAGAGAGGTCATTCAAAATACAGAGAACACCAAAAAGGTTTAAATAACTGAATCATTAAGATTCTATAACCTCTTCTCCATGACAAAGATGGTAATGAGAAGAGGAAATAGCATTCTATGCAATGCATTCATTGGGAAAATTACTGTAATGAAACCTAAGCACAGGAAACAATACAAATGTAGCCTGTTGTCATATTTTAAAGATTGACATTTCTTTATCCTTTTCTTCCTGTCATTTTTACTCTTGTAAGAAAATCAAGCCATGCTTTCATCTTAAAAGTCACATTTTGCTCAACACACAATATGAATGTATCACATAAAATTCTAAGACCAGATATGCGGTCAAGTGGTCAGTGTATTTCTTTATCGTTCATACAAATTAGGAAACAAATCTTATGCTCAAACATAAATGCAGTATTTATCAATCATTACAACTATATTAAGATTTATAAGGTATAGAAAATAAGTCTTTATGTGCAACCATAAACCAGTTGTATCCTGTTGAGACATGAAGTGAAATCACGAGTTCTCCTTTGGAGACTTTAATGCAGATGATTATTCCAGTCATCCACAATATTCACGGACCTGCCATCTGCAATGCAAAATGAGTAAGATGTTATTGGTACTTCCATAGCTCACTTGCCTCGTTGGCCTTGATCTAAGCTCTTTAAATTGCCTATTATGAGCACAGAAGGGAGACTGATGTAGTGAGACCCAGTACTTCTTATCTCTCAAAATTTGATATGAACACAATGCAGAGAGGCACATTGTATGTAACTTTGTCATAATCTTAATCTAAAAATCAATTAAATGTTATCAAAGGATTCTCTGTGCAGAAGCACTAATTGACAGGAAGAAGATGCTACTTCGTATTCTTTAGACTCACCTACAGTGATGTGATGCTTAACAGATGGGTATTTCTCTTCTCTTGCTATCTGGCTTGCTTCCCTTGAGCAGAATTCCAGCACTCGGTGCCTGGTGGCTCTTGCATCAAAAAACACTCCTATGTTTCTAGTGTTACATCTTCACTTGACAAAACAACAAATGAAAGTGTTCTTCTGTATATGCAGTTCTGTTTCACATAGCTTTGGCAACTGTCAGCTGGAATAGGAAACAATGCTCTGATTTCAATAGTTGACAGAACTGACACACAGAAAAAGCCAACCAGTGACAACCAAAAAGCAACAGGACACTACAGAAAAACTGTATGTTAACACTAGAGTTCAAGGCCAAACAGATCACTAAATAAGATTCANGTAGGCAAAGTCCCAGACTGGGCTCAGGGGCTGACAGGAACCGGGGTCAGGAGCTGGGTTCAGGAACACACGAATCAGGCCAAAGGGAAGGGTAGTGTACACCGAAAGCAAAAGGAAGGCCTAAGAATACCAAAGGGAAGAAGAGAGAGTCAAAACCCTCGTGATCCCTCAGCTTTATACTGAATATGACATCTATGGGATGGAATACCTTGTTGGTCAGTTCAGGGTCACCTGTCCTGGCCACTCCTCCCCGCAGGTGCGGCCTTTCACTTTCTNTTGCTATAATCTCTGTAATTGTGATAATAGTAATCTGAAATACCTTGCCCTTTTCCTTGTTGAGTAATTTGATTTGAAAGCAACTCCTATTCTCAAATTCAGTAATCTTAGGGAAGAGGTGAAACAGAGAGGTCATTCAAAATACAGAGAACACCAAAAAGGTTTAAATAACTGAATCATTAAGATTCTATAACCTCTTCTCCATGACAAAGATGGTAATGAGAAGAGGAAATAGCATTCTATGCAATGCATTCATTGGGAAAATTACTGTAATGAAACCTAAGCACAGAAAACAATACAAATGTAGCCTGTTGTCATATTTTAAAGATTGACATTTCTTTATCCTTTTCTTCCTGTCATTTTTACTCTTGTAAGAAAATCAAGCCATGCTTTCATCTTAAAAGTCACATTTTGCTCAACACACAATATGAATGTATCACATAAAATTCTAAGACCAGATATGCGGTCAAGTGGTCAGTGTATTTCTTTATCGTTCATACAAATTAGGAAACAAATCTTATGCTCAAACATAAATGCAGTATTTATCAATCATTACAACTATATTAAGATTTATAAGGTATAGAAAATAAGTCTTTATGTGCAACCATAAACCAGTTGTATCCTGTTGAGACATGAAGTGAAATCACGAGTTCTCCTTTGGAGACTTTAATGCAGATGATTATTCCAGTCATCCACAATATTCACGGACCTGCCATCTGCAATGCAAAATGAGTAAGATGTTATTGGTACTTCCATAGCTCACTTGCCTCGTTGGCCTTGATCTAAGCTCTTTAAATTGCCTATTATGAGCACAGAAGGGAGACTGATGTAGTGAGACCCAGTACTTCTTATCTCTCAAAATTTGATATGAACACAATGCAGAGAGGCACATTGTATGTAACTTTGTCATAATCTTAATCTAAAAATCAATTAAATGTTATCAAAGGATTCTCTGTGCAGAAGCACTAATTGACAGGAAGAAGATGCTACTTCGTATTCTTTAGACTCACCTACAGTGATGTGATGCTTAACAGATGGGTATTTCTCTTCTCTTGCTATCTGGCTTGCTTCCCTTGAGCAGAATTCCAGCACTCGGTGCCTGGTGGCTCTTGCATCAAAAAACACTCCTATGTTTCTAGTGTTACATCTTCACTTGACAAAACAACAAATGAAAGTGTTCTTCTGTATATGCAGTTCTGTTTCACATAGCTTTGGCAACTGTCAGCTGGAATAGGAAACAATGCTCTGATTTCAATAGTTGACAGAACTGACACACAGAAAAAGCCAACCAGTGACAACCAAAAAGCAACAGGACACTACAGAAAAACTGTATGTTAACACTAGAGTTCAAGGCCAAACAGATCACTAAATAAGATTCAAACCTCACCCTTTCCTGACCCCAGCTGTCACTAGGCATTAGACCTAAACAATTTCTAAGTCCATGTTTTTCTTCACTGACTCCTAGTAAGCGCTCCTTATGCATGGATAGTGCAGTGGCTGTCAAGCACAGATCACATTGAATACATTGTAGAAAGAGAGGGGCAAAATGAGTGCAATCCATCACTCTTTCTGGAGAATAAACTATACGCAAACTTGGCAACCACTCAACAGCAATCTAGGGTACCTAGTGTACCAATCACACACTTGATAGTTGGGATCCTTCATAGAGCCAGAGCTCCCAGCCACCTCCACACATCAGCTCTTTCAACCACTGCACTCCTCCAAGAGAGGATATGGTAGAAGAAGACAGGAGTGCTAATCAAGTGTCGAGGTTTAGGTCCAATACACCTACAAACAGACACTCTTTATTAACCCCTCTTTCCCCCCACCCCAATTTGAGGAAGAGAAAGAGGATAAGGGAGAGAGATATATGGCCCCCTCCCCTCCCAAATGGGAGAGGAAGGGAATGAGAGAGAGAGGCTTCCGGATTAGAAAAGAAAACTAAAACAGCTTTAACAAGATAATGATAATAGAAGGGAATATATACAAAATGAGTATCGAACCCAGCCTCCCCCAGATGGCAATTACGCCACCATCACCACTGGGGCTGTGGAGTAGGCAAAGTCCCAGACTGGGCTCAGGAGCTGACAGGAACCGGGGTCAGGAGCTGGGTTCAGGAACACACGAATCAGGCCAAAGGGAAGGGTAGTGTACACCGAAAGCAAAAGGAAGGCCTAAGAATACCAAAGGGAAGAAGAGAGAGTCAAAACCCTCGTGATCCCTCAGCTTTATACTGAATATGACATCTATGGGATGGAATACCTTGTTGGTCAGTTTAGGGTCACCTGTCCTGGCCACTCCTCCCCGCAGGTGCAGCCTTTCACTTTCTGCACCCCCCCGATGTGGTACACAAGATCTAGCAGTGACCTTGGTCTGCACACCAATCCTTGGTAGTAACCCTAAACATCAAGTGTTATCACTGCTAGAAGCAGACATTGTCTGTGAAAACATGCTGTGAGCTTCAGAAAGTGCAGTTAGTTAGCAGAGACTCAGATGGAAAGTAAAATCACTGAACAGAATTGGTTTGGTTCTAACTCAAACCAGGACATCAAGTTAGAGACCTGGATACTCCTCATGGCTTCATCTGTTCTTCTATCCCAGTGCTGAAGTCTGCCTCCAGTGAAGAAGGGGGAGAAAAGGGAAAGAGGAGTATAAAGAGAACTTTGAGAACTGTTAGTAAAGTATATACAAGGCACACAATGTAACATTTTCTTAGTGTAAAGTTTGTCTTACATTGGAACACTGCTTTTTCCCCATTTGAGTGTATGGCTACCACTGAGTACAAACATCTGCCCTTAGAAGGTGCAGGTGTCACCTTGTAGTTACATCTAAGGATCTGGGGAGTTGGGGCAGGGACAGAGGACTCGTCACAGACATTTTTCCTACCAAAATCACACATTTTATCTGAGTGACTAAAAAAGGCTCTGTGACTCTGGTAAAACATGGAGAGTTTGTTGCAGATCTCACCTATATTAATTTCTCATTTCCTAAAACTTCAGTAGAGCAAATTCCAGGGCAAGCTTGTTTTGAGAAGAATTTTAATGTGTACAAAAACTTCTTTCCAACACTTCAAATGACATTGCTAGGCACATGACAGACTCTGGATGGAGCATTTATGACACCTGACATCTAGAGCACTCATATGTCTTTTCAATGACAGCTGCTGAGAAGAAATAGCATCCTCCAGCTGCACAACTTTATCCTTCCCTCACTTGTGAATTGAGACGTTTGGCTTTAAAGTGGCACTCTGTACTGTACTCTTAAAACTGCAATTGTCACTTGATGAAAGGAAGCCAAATGCTCCATCAGTGACATCTGACAGCAAACAAAAATCTCCTTCCTAAAGGGCATAATGGGCAGGATGCAGCCATATCATTCTTTCCTCTTATTACATCACACTATCAGTGGTATTAACTATTTGGCAGTAGACACATGGACTCCAAAAAATATACAAAACAGAAGCAGGGTACAAAAGGCAAACACACGCTCCTCCTCAGAACTGAGCACCATGACATTCCATGAATAAATTAATGTGATTACTCCTCCAAAGAAAGCCCAAGGAAAACAGCTGGCACTAACGCAAGGCCAGGTACCCTATCATCATAAGCCTGGCCTTCACAGTGGGGTGAAACCATAGGGAAGGAAAGAAACAGCAGTTCCTCACTATCTGCATTCACTTGCAGGATATATTTTAAAGAACACCACAAGCATATGCACAATAATTGTCAGATAGTTAAACAAGGATGAAAAGCATGACCAGATGAACAAAAAGTCTGAGTTTGTTCATTCTTTCCTCCCACAGCTGCTGCCCGGCTACAACCTCCTTCTCAAGTCTAATTATCAGGCCAAATTGAGCCTTCATGTGACTCTGTTCAGTGGCATTATGCATGTGGCATGCGTTTGCACTAACGTGCTATGGTAGAGATTTTCTTAAGTGACTTTCTGCTAGTATTTAGATGTTGAGGAATCTGACTTCAGAAAAGGGCTGTGTGTCCTGACACCCACATAGTTTCTCTGTATAAGGAGTAAGATGTCAAAGACAATCCAGAATGAATCAACTAGTTGCAGCTCTTGGGGGGTTAGATCCACTGTGGTCCCCATATTAGACCTACCAGGCACACATACCCTACATCTTCAATGATGCTAGGCACCATTTAAGATGTGCCCCATAAGTCAAATGAAGAGATTTTTGGCTTTTATGTATGCTGTATCCAGACACAATGACCCTGAGTTATTTATCATATTTCTTCAGCCTTATATACAGAAAATAATGCTGCTAATAAAAATCAGATTAAATATTGATAATAGCTTTTTGTTACTTGTTAATCTTTCATTTATTTACTTCTATGATACTATTTTCAAATTATAGCTCAATTCCAAACCCACATGGGACTAGCAAAAACATGCCCTCTTGAATACAAAGAACTGCAAGGCCAAGGACAGAACTCCCTTCTGCTACCCCACTGGGTCAAAGAGGAACATATTAGTTGGGAGATCCCCGCTATAAAAACAACCTAACTCAGACTATCCCTGTCTCTGCTACATCCTCCCTAAGAAAGGTTGACCATAGCTCCTCTTCAGCATAAGCAAGAAAACATGGGAGTCAGCAGAATCCTCCTACTTTTATCTGCCCTCACTTAGGAATATAGGAGAAAGGGGTTCTCACTATTTCTAAAGGAAAGGGTTCTCTCCCTTTCCTTTATTTGGTGATACAGCTTGAACCACTAAGACACAACGTTCCTGTTTCTCTCTTGCATAAGGCCAAATTCTGTGTTGAATGGGGTGAGTGATGGGTGAATTTTGGCTTTCCCAGGTACAGGCCTGAAACTAGAAGTGTCTCGCATAAGAAGGACCTACATGCAGGGCAAGGAAGGAGAGGACACACATTAGTGCACTTATCTCTGACGGCACAGCAAGCCCAGACCCTAGTGCTCCAGTCAAAAGCATCATGCAAATTACCTTAACAGACCTCAGTTTATTCACAGAACATTTTATTCTAGAACATGTGTCCTGTGAATCCCCCGGCAACTAGCTAACAGCCGGCAAAATATTCTCTGGCAAATGCCCATTAAACTTCACATAACGTTCCTACACCAAAGAGCCTTTATCTCTAGTTTGTAGTCTCTTTTTTTTTTTTTTTAAGCATCCTGCAGTAGCAGATAAGCTTTTAAAAAAGCTGTTCATTATTTGATGTTTCTTTTGTTCAGAAAAAATGACAACAAATAAAATTTTGGGAAAAACAGACACCACTTTGATATTTTCAGTGGTGCTATTCACAAGAAAAAGAAAAGATAAATTTCTAACATTCTTGTCCAGAATATTAAAGTCCTGGGTTTAGCCAGAGAGATGATTTGGGTATAGAGAGCTTCATTAGCAAAGGTCTCAGCAGTTCTTCTTGTCTATATCCTCCCCAACAGCATCTTAGATGTCACAATCACTTTCTGAGAAAGCAATTTTGATCTTCCACAGAAAGCTATTAAAATTAACCTGGATCTTACACATATAGCACTTTAACCTGAGAATTTTAAGAAGCCAGTAGCACTTCTTAATTATTTAATGAAGAATTAACACTGGGTATTAGCTCCTGGGCAGAGCTGTACGTCAAATATATGTCATATAATTTGTTACTGAAGGATGAGCATTAATGTCTGCTGTCACCTTAGGAGACAGGCTCAACCCAGGCAATACTTTGCTAATAATTTGCAGGGTGGAAGGATTCTGAATTTCCACCATTTTTAATGATTCATTTGTGTTTTTATGGGGATCCAGGTTCACTTCACATCCGTGGGCCATTGCAGACATTTTACCCCCCTGAGTTAATCCTGTGTTCATTCCCAAAAATGAATATTCATACCATTCAAATACAATTTTTAATTAACTGTACCAGCAGCATTATCATTATTGCACCTGAAAGATCCAAAGCCAGATCATAGAAATGTTGCTACAATAGAATTCACTAAATTCTACTCATATTCCCTTCTAAGGCTGATCACCTTTAAAGTAATGAGAATAAACTGTGGGATAATATAAGACAGATCTAATTAAGATAATGAACTGGAGATTATGAACGTTGCTACTCTGTGTCGGAAGAATTTTAATATATTAGTCTAACAGAAGGTTGAGGTTTTACAAAAGGAAAGATATAGAAATATATAATGTGGGTTTTTCAGACAAAGCTTGAGAATTGGCACCTAAAATGTATAAATAAGAGGGATAAAAGGAAATCAAGGAGCATATTTCAGGAAACATACATAATAATTTCTTTTAATTAATTTACTTAATACTTGCATAGAACACAGAATGAGTGAATTCTCCCTACAAAGTGAGGAATATAAAGAAAGCAGGCAGGGAAACATTATGACAAGCTGAGAGGCACTTATAAGGCTATACTGTGGAGAGTTTTATCCTAGCTTCCATCTGATATGGCTATTATGGCCTTGGATGAATTTTTCTTGAGGGAGCAGCCTAATTAGCTTGCCAGCAGCAGCAAGGAAAGGAAAGGGAGGGAGGCAGGCAGAGAGGAAGGGGGTAAATGAGCTGTTAGGTAAGATAGAGTCCGTATCAATAAGACCTACTGTTCAGTTTCTGTGAAGCTTCATCTTTCAAAACAAGGCAGCAGAGAGACAAATATTTGAGGGTGAAACTGGAACTCACAATTTTCTGTAATCAATAGCGCATTGTCAGAAATCGTCCTTCTCACATTTGCAGAGGTACATTCTTCAAAGCAAGTGCCTGGGAACTGCTGCCTTGGAACGGTACCCCCAGATAATTCACTGTAATTATTCTGCTACAGATAAAGTTTCACTCCAGAAAGAATCATTATTACCCTTCTAGAATAGAAACATCAGTCTACTAGCATATTCATTAAGGAGTAAGTAAAATTAGGCCAGGCTGTGTTGGCTCAGCACTGTGCACTGAGTGCACACCAGCCTCCCCTGGTGAGAGGGACATCGGGAAAACTGATGTCTGGAAGGGTAAGTCAACAGAGGCACCACTACAGCTCAGGTGGGCAGAACCTGCCCATCACTGGCAATGACAGCAGCATGTCTGCAGCAGCACAGCTTTCCTCAGACAGCACAGTCTTGCTTAAAACTGTAGGTAAGTGTTGAGCTGTGAAGACTCAGCTACCAAAGAGGGACTTGAGCCAGCTAGTTAACACCTTGGCCCCTGTGAGCCAGGAGTCTTCATGGTGTGAGAGGTGACACAGCCTGATCCTGGAGATTATTTGCTTTGTGTTGCATGCTGTTACTGTAGACTAACTGGTTCTTTGATGTGCCCCAGTACCTGTGGAAGTATAAACATATGGTATTATTCTGACTCATCACAGACTCCTTCACAGAGCTAAGCTAGCATCGCTAGAAGCAACAGGAGGCACCAGACCCCGCACTCAAGGGATTGCAGAGTCTGTAACGGAGGCTGGT
The DNA here is from genome assembly GCA_013401335.1 of Brachypteracias leptosomus. Lineage (NCBI taxonomy): Eukaryota > Metazoa > Chordata > Aves > Coraciiformes > Brachypteraciidae > Brachypteracias > Brachypteracias leptosomus. The sequence continues at coordinate 42,822 of VYZX01022964.1, forward strand.
CACTGGACACAACAAGGGAGGCAGTTGGCGATAGCCAGCCCAAAATGCCATTTCATGTTGTGTTGGCATAGTGATACAATATAAGGACAATGGAATCAAATTTTGCCTGATTAAAGACAAGGTTTAGCTAAGAAAATATCCTTTGACAGAAAGAAGTATCTGAGAATAAAATGACAGTAATCTTATTCTAGTTCATTTCTGCTGCTCCAAACAGGGTGCCATGGACAATATGTAATGGTTCCAAAGTTCATTTCCAAAAGAACCATTCTCACTCTTGCTTCCTGTCCAATTTTCGTCTTGTTCCAGACACAGAGGTTGTACTATAGATAAGCCTAATTAGCTTCACTGAAATAGTAGCGCTATTTCTCTATATTTAGGAGCATCCACTTTTCTTGGAAAAATAGTCATCTATGGATCTGGAGACAGAGAAATTCAGGGTTTTTTGAGCTTTTCTGCAGATTATTCTTCTAAAAAATCCCAAACAAACAACAGCTTTTTCTCCCTAGAGCATCAAAGAGATAATATTCTCTACAAAGAGTAAAGCCTGTTGGTGAAGCAGACAGGTAATTCCTGAAGGCTTGTTCAACGCTTGGTGTAAGCAGGAAAATAAGGACATAACCAGTCTCATTGCTCATCCTCTGAACACCAAGTACATTGCTTTTACCCTCACTTCTCTCTTATTAGCACGGTATTAAAAATAATTCCAAAAGAAAACATTCAGCTGTGCACACTCATCCCCCCGAGGAGAGGGTGAGAGAACAAACATACACCAGCTGTTCCTCTGTGCTCTACTGCATGTCACTCTGGTGCTTTGGTCACAAGCTCAGTACAAAACCCCAAAAGTCCTAATATTGCAGAAAAAAGCCTAAAAATTCAGAATAAGAGCACTGAAGCAATTGCTTAGAGGTCTGCCAGCTGTATACTACATGCCAGCTCACCAGGACAGGACAAATTAAACGAGGAGTCATCTTCACTCCTTGAATTTCAAAATAGACTCTTAGGGCATGTTTTGCAAAAAAATCAGTAGACTTTAAGGGTGAGTAAGCCTGATCTTTTAGAAAAGTCTGGTTTATCAGACTTCTATTGACCAAATTAACAATGCACTGCAATTAACTGTTAATACTGCTCTGATTTGTACACATTTAATATGAGCATTAAACACAAGACACTTCCACTGTGATTATGGGAGGTTGAAACAATTGGTATTTGGACAATAAGCAAGGCAAACAGTCAGTGAGAAGATAAGGCACCTCTTGGTAAACACTTGGGTGACAGGAGGCTCACTGTCCCTAGGGGGACTGTCTCATCCTGCCAGTGAGCCCACAAATTGTCCTCTGTGAGGGCAGGAGATAAAGCAATTCTGAACACATAAAAAGTTAGTATCTCTTTACCAGGAAAAGTCAGTTAGGGGTTGAAGAAGGTAGGAGGTCTGTCTGTCTTTAGGAAAAGGAAAAATTATTTTTGGGAGACTACATAATTTGTTTTAAAACCTTTTTATCCAACTGCTGTATTCTTACTGCTACCTTGGATTAGAAGTGATCTAGTCACTGAACTCAGTCTAGCCACTGTCCACTAGAAACAAGAACTTGGTCAAAGTGCAGGAGGATCACTTAATTTCATCCAAGGGTTAAAGGTACAAAAGCTAAAACATGAAATCTGAGAAAGGAGACAGAACATGGGTGAAGTTTGCCTTCCAAATTGTGGTGGGTTTACCTNTGTTACAGAGTAGTGAAAAATCTTAGTGAGGAAAGATGCAAAATAATCTTATTATCCTGTATGATAATGCTGACAATTTTTCAGACAGGTAATATAATTAGCTTGTTCAATTTTAGTGCAGCTCATAACCATCGTGGAGAGATGAAACAGTACTTGTCAGCTCTGATTTGCAGAGCTGAAGTATTTTTACCAGTATTTACAGATTCTCCCATTCTGTCTAGGATTTGGTAGACTAGACAACAACAAAGTAGTCTTAGTTCACATAGATACTAACCTACCTCTTGAATTTTTCCTTCATTCTCAGAGAAGATAGATAATTCCTTCCTAGATGGAGAACCAAGATTTATCTGCAGTGTCACTTAAGAAAATTATTTCTTTTGATTAAACTGGAAATGAATGAAATTATTTGTTGCAAGATCACAATCTCAACTCAAAAACTATTACATTGCCAAGTAATTCTCTTTTGCTGCCAGTGTTTATTGTCTTTTGACACCACTGGATTTCAAGGATACTTTCATTTATAAATATTTTCCTTCCCCAATATTTAAATCAATAGTTCCAAATACGCTTTAACTCTCCATTATCTTTCCAATATTTGTTGCCCTCAAGAATGTATTTCTGTTCCATGCATATGCATACAGATGAAAATATCGAGAGAAACAAGCTCATTCAAATATCATCATCTGTCTTATATCCAATGTACCATACATTAATGGAGCATTAAAGTTTTTGAGTTAAATCAAGGTAAAAAATTCAGTTATGTTGATAAAGGCTGCTATAATCCAGCAATTGCAATTTTAACTGCTGCATGAATACATGAGTAGGACATATGATTTGAATAACAATAGGAATATTGATAAATATTAAGTAACTGTGTGAAAGTGTAATGTTTAATATGGTAGCTGTTTTATGGTTAAAAAGTGAAGGGGAACAGACATATTACCAGTCAAGGACAAATCCTGATTTTCTCACTATCTGTATACTGATCTTTAATTAGTTCTCATACAAGCAAACTCCAGGTGGAGAAATGTACCACGTTACAAAAGTTTTAAAGGCCTTTGGTATTGTGCTGTCCTGTTTAAAATAAACCGACTTAAGGAAAAGTCATTTGGTAAAAGGACCAAAAAGTATCCCAGTGAGAAGAAACTAAAAGGCTATGTAACTCTCTTATCACTCCTTTAACTTGGAAGCTACCAAGATGACCTGCATCAAAATTACCAGGACAATGAGATGCAACTCCAGCTTGGCACAAGGAGTGTGGGAAGGGAAGCATTACCACCCTGGTGGGAGTTGAGGGCTCTCACAGTAAAATTTCCAGAAGTGTGAACTTACATTGTCATTATGGTGACATTTCTGGAAGATGTCCTCACAAGCAGAAGTCATCGTACCAAAAAATGAGTCATTTGCTGGTCGCCCGCCCTTTCCACTCCAAAAAATAAAATGACCTAATACAAAGTCAGCTGTTGTGGTTTTGAATTATTTATCCTGGGCTCCTCTCTGCTAGGCCCAATGCATGGAATAAAGTCCAAATCCAACACAAAATACAAACCCTAACCCAAAACATTTACAAGTTAATTGTAGATGCAGACATCTTATACCTGAGACTTAGAGGAATTAAACAGAAAAGCCTAATCTTCACTCTCATCCATGCAAAAGCAATGTGGAAGCCTAAAGAGGCCCTAAACATCCCTCACATCAAGTAAGGCTTCTTTAGGAGAGGCACTATGAAAGGACACAATAAGCTTTGTTCCTAACATCCTTTCTCCAGGTCTTGTGTAAGGGTCATGCTGCAGTCTGGAGCAGGGACAAGAGGAACAGCATTACAGCTATTTCAGCCATGACATTTCTATTTCACGCAATCCTATTTCACATCCTCATAGGACACCACAGAAGAACCACAGTTTGAGCTGAACAGATTACACTAGAGCTTTCACCAGATCTCGGGGCAGCCCAAGGTTAAAGGAGCACAAAAGTATCTTGAAGCTACTTTAGCCTATCTTCCTTCTGGGTCAAGATTTCTGTGCTTCTACTCAAGAGACAGGACGCAATTTCATCCTGATTTGCTCAAATGTGTCAATTTCAGAACTTATGTCAGATGTCCTGAGTTCCCAGTCTGCCTGCTTTACACTGCAAGAACTGGAGCTGCTCAATCTGGAGAAGAGATGGCTCATTGGGATCTTATCACCGTGCATAAATACCTAACAGGGGTGAGTAAAGAAGACAGAGCCTTCTCAGTAGTGTCCAGTGGCAGGATAAGAGGCAATGGGGCACAAACTGAGGTACAAGAAATCACATTTTTAACATAAGAAAACTCTTTTTTATGTTGAAGGCTGTCAAACACTGGAACAGAGAGATCATGAAGTCTTCATCCTTGGACATACTCAGAACCCAGTTGACCCTGCTTTGAGGAGTGTATTGGAAGAGACAGTCTCCAGAGGTTCCTCCCAACCTTAGCCACTCTGTGATGCTGTGAGTTCAGGAACCCCTCTAGACAATAAATTGATGGCTACGTTACCACAAGTAACTGAAAAGTATTAGCATCTGTAATGCTTACTTCAAAATATTTGCTTCTCTGAAGGAACACAGAATGTGCTGACATGGAGATGCAAATGGGAAAACACAACTGTAGGCAGCTCTGGGATACAAAATTCAAAACTATTAATTATGGACTGTGAATGCAGAATATGGTGCTGGATGAATTTCTTCTAAGTTAATTTTCTGCCTGCTCTAGCCTGATTCTCAAAGGTCCCTGAGTGGAAGAAAGGCTGCGAAAACTTGGAACCAGAGAACTCCCATATGATCCTGTGTGATTTCTCCAGCTTTACATTAGGTTATATACAGGCTTTCTCAGGAAATTGCTCTCAAGAGACATTCTTCTTGAGGGAGGGGGGCTGAAGGGGACGACTTGTGAGGCAGGGTTTTCAAGGGCATCTGAGGAATTTAGGTAAACAATTTACACTAAAAATTGAGAATTGGGACATCCTTTTCTTTCGCTGGTGATGAAAATGTTTCCCACCGTATTTATTCCTTCCTGGGTATGATTCCTTGCAATGAGAACTACAATTTCAGTGACATAAGACCATGTTAGCCTCACATACCCACACACTGTAACAGTAAAAACCTACTGTGGTTCTCATCAGCTGCTTCTGTCCAGTAGCTCTCCACTTTAGGAGTCACAGACATCCAGGCTAGCAGCACGTATCAGGTAAGGAACAGAAATTCTTTGCCAGAAAGTAATAATCAACAGGGTGAGATTGTCACGTGTCCTAAAAGGGTACAGCTCTGCAATGGCAGATTATGAACTTATCAGGATTTTTGCACAGCACCATCATGACTGACTTTCTTCTTACCTTCTTTTTTCACAGTCTGTACAGCATCAGCCTGTAGTACTACTGTTTCGTCACCTTGGCAAGCTGTCACAGAGAAGTACACAAATTAGGAACTCTACGGAGGGCCACATATTTTGTATCTAGAAATAGGTTCAAGTCCTCAAAGTGGCTTGCCTCTATCCTAACAGAAAAATCTCGCCTTCTAATTACATCTCAGAGTCCCTGCCAGCAAAATGTGAATTACACGTAGTACCCACATCCTTCACTCCTGAGCCCTAGAAGAGCAGGACCCGTGAGACAACTTACTTAGTCCTACTCTATCCTGACATTGGGATCGATGAACCTCAAATGGACAATGAGGCAGGAATGAAAACAATGCTGTCTATCAGGTCTGCCTGTCACAGATAGGAGCTTCTTTGACACTGCTGCAGAGCTAACAAACAGAAGGGACATTCATGGCATGCATGCACTTTTCAGCCTGCCAACCCCCAACCTCTCCTCTCTTTGAAAAGCCAGAGCTCTTTGCATCTCTACTGCATGCACAGCTTCAATGATGCTTAGTTTCTTTGCTTCTACATTGGTATTTCACAGATTCATAATAACCCCTTATTAAACCAAATAGTGCAGCTTCATACATGCTAATGAGAAGAGCATAATGTTAGTTCCTGGAGTGGGTTAGTACAGCCCCCCAGTGAAGCACTTTGCCAAAATACCTCAGTACGCACATAGGCAGGTGAAATATATACTCAAGGACAGAGTAATAACGAAGTCATAGTCACATGCAAGGACATCTGAGCATACATGGCGTATAATGAATTTGTGTTTAAACATCTGAATGGAGTGTCTCTGCATAAAATGCTATGAAGGGATTAAGCCAGAAGAGTCATGTGGCAGTGACTCAATAAGAAAGACAAAGCACAGTCATTTAGGCCCCAGTTTCCCCCAAACCTTAGCTTCAGCTGCTCAGGCTTCATTTACATTACCACATCTTGTGCTTCAGCTATTAACAGCATACTACATTGTGACTGGCCTATTGTGGGGACACAAAAAGAACTAGTGGTCACAAGGAAACCTTTGTGCCTCTTCCATGGTTGCATAGGAGAGCCAGTCCTTGCAGTCCACAGCTGTATAGGGAGTTTCAGAGTTAATAATGCCAGCAGTAGAACACTTTTCAAAGGAAAGTGGAGCAGAAGGGAGGGCAGTTAAAGCTCTGCTCTCTTTCTCTCACATTAGCTACGAAACTAAACAGAGGGAGTTTATGCTATACCCCCACAAAGGAGACGTACAAACTACTTGTCATTGGAGAAATCCTTTCCATGACACTGAGACTTTCCGTCTGCCCTTGAGTGCTGACAGGCACAACGCTTTCAGGAATTACCAGTGCTGCACTGCACCTGCAGTTCCCCCATGATTCTGCTGTGGCCTTGCTAGTGTCAGGAGAATAGGCACCATACAGGATTTATGCACGTCCTATTGCTGGATTTATTTATGGTATTTTTAAGCACTGGCTATATGCATGATGCTTAGTAAGGCATAAGCTCTGCCTGGAAGAGATTATTTGTTACATATTCATTCATTCTCTGCCTCAAAAAATCACAAAGGGTATTTTTAAAGGAATATAAAAAGCTTTATTCACCCTTGAATCAGAGAGTCCATCAGCATGCCTAACTAGCCAATTTGCGCCACTGAATTTGTCCTAAATGTCAAACTTTATGAATGTGCAATTTGGGAAGTTAGAATTGGAAGCCCCGATATGGACATGTTTATAGTAAGGATATGCTTACATTTTGTAACACGAGCTGTAAGCTCTGCAGAAGAATTGCTCACAACCTGCAGGAAAAAGGATAAAATAAGAAATAGGGGATAAGTCTAGAAAACCAAAACTGTCTTGGTATACAGAAATAAAAAGGCTATTTTAAATAAAGCTGGACGTGTCCTACATGCAAAGACTACATTTGTGTCAGAAAGAAGGAGCCGGCAGGTGTCAGCCTTGCTTTACACAACCAGCCTCTCCCCAGCTCACAAGCAAATTCTTGCAAATTTGTTTGATCTGATTATTAATATTGACAGTAATTCTCTTCTGAGGAGTAACAGTTACACAAGTTAGCTGTGTTATCCAAAAAGTCTATATCCAGCAATATTTATATAGGTTAAAATGTTGAAACAGCTGTTACCATAGCAACTGCTGCATCAGATGGATTATAATGAGGTGAATGAGGAGGCTGGAACAAGTTCCTGATGAGAAATTCAATTAATATGTCAGTATTTGTAGGCAGAGGCTAAATTGCAATTCCTCTGAGATGGCAGTCACATTTTACATGTGATATTCTTCTCCAAAAGCAAAATTATGTCCATAATACCTTTATGCTTCCTTCACATTTATATGTATGCCTGTTTTTTTCTCTTGAGACACATTTATTTTCCTCATACCAAAGCGTAACCAGTGAAATGATGTGTAGGCTTTCATTCAGCATATCTACATCACACGAGTAGTGTTTAGTTAGTAATGCCAGTGATCACTCTGTTGTGTCACCACATGCAAACAAAATATAGTGATTCCCTAATTAAAAATGCGTGGAATATAACTTTTAAGATACAGCTTTATAAAGACAAACTGCTGTCACACTCTGTATGCTAAGGGTGAATAAAGCCCAGTCCTTGTGCAATTCAGTTTCTGAAAGGCTCCTTATCTCCCACTACGCTGCAATTTCCCCAGCACTCTGAATTCCCAGGGATGCTGTCAGTCACTCTGATGGGTGCAGCATCCAGCCCTGTTTATTTCTGATGTTCTTTTAAATCCACTCCCTACCCCACCAGTAACCCAGAGGAAGCATCTGTAAGGAACAGAGCAAAAATGTGTCTGAAAGAATCCCGACTCTTAATTTTCTTATCTGCCTTAAGGCATGCCATAATTTGACATAAGGACTTGTAGTCATTTCTTCCAAGATCCCCAAATCATTTTTTGGCCTATCTTCATATGAAAGTGTCCTTTAGGTCCCATAATTTAAAACCCTTAAATCTGCTTCAACCACAAAACCCTTCAAATTTCAGTCAACATCCAAACCACCTGTTTCCATTTGAAGAAGAATTGTAATACATGACTTGGATTATTTCCATGTTCTCATACTTTTTTGTAATAAATGCATACAAAGAACACACACAAATTTCTCAAAAGCCAGTATCAACAGATGAAGGTATGAATATACGAAGGATTTCCCACTTACAGATTTTCAAGTCTGGATTTTCACTTAATGACGTCCTCAAAATAAGCGTGTCTCTCTCTCATAGGACTTCCACCCAGGACTACATTCCCAGTTGCCCTTGTTCTCTAGCTATTTTTATTTTCCATTCATATTTATCTTTAGGCAGACAACTACACCAAATTGATGCATCAGTCCTTGAATTTTTGGTCAAATTTGAGACAAGTCCCTTTGGCTGCCCAGCTAAAACTCTACTTGGGCTTTGCCCAGTCTATCACTGGTTTCTACTGCTTTGTTTATCATTAAAAAGAGGGAAATTCAATGGCTTCCTCATTTAGAATAAAGCAGAAGTAATGTAGTAATACACACCAAACAATACTTTTGAGGTCAGCCAAGAAGCACCACCATCAAGAGCAATACCCTGTGTCACCCAGGCTAAGGTCAAAGTAGACGTTCACAATAAACATACACTCAACACGAAGCCTACCACTGTCATGAGTAAATCCGTGTCAGCATATAGCCTGTGAAAATGTGGTTTTCTTTGAGCTCATTTATGAGTGCCCCCTTATTACCACAGTTCTGCAAATTTGGAAGGTTTTCTGTGCAACCACAAATATTAAAATTAGCCTTTAAAATTGATCTGTTTAATTTTGATTGGTGGATATTGCAGTTAGGTGGGATCAAGAGGTATGTGAGAGACAGATTAGACTAACAAACAAGCCGTTGGATTAAGACTCAGCTGGCTGAGGCTCAAGAGACTTGCCTCCTATTTCCAGCCTTGTCACTTATGTATGATGAGACTACTGATAAGTCATTTCCTCTGACTACAATTCTGTTTATTTTCTGCTATCCTTTTTTTGTCTTGCCCGTTAAGATTATTTAGGGGCAGACATTGCTCTCCATTTTATTTGCACCATGTTTACACAGAAGAGACCATATATTGTCAGGACGTCCGAGTGCTCAAGCAATGCAGTTATTCTGCTAACAATTACAACAACATTATTAATAAACCATAGATACCATGGCAAATGTCAACTCACTGAAAACAGCTTCACAATTTTGATCACATAGAATAGTCGTCCCTATCATGCTTTGTTGAACTTATAATTTTATTTTTTTTTAGAATGTTACATTAAATATTTCCTGAAATCAGACAATTCTTGTCCAAGCTTCCTTTTCAGTTCCCTTTATGTAATGAAAGAACTAGGTAAAAATATGTTTAATTTAAAAGAAATAATTAGAAAATCTAGTCATATTTGGATTTCATGCAGGGTGGTGTTGTTTGTACGTTAGAATGCAACAAAGGAGTTAATTAATTCTCATACTTTAATGTCAGTGCAGTTTCACCACATCTAAATTTAGGACTTTAGAAGTTAAAGATGCTGATTTCAATGACACTAAAACATATGTGGGTTTCTTATTATGCAGGTTATTACAAACACATGCAATTTGATTTGGGTTTGTACATAAGACCAGAATAGAAGAAAGCTGAACCAAATAAAATATGTGATTCTAGTGAAGATAAAATATGATTCTATCATGTTGGCAATCATACTACTGAACTAGAGGATAAATGTATAAATTCTAAGCTATGTTGCTAAGTAGCAAGGGAACCAGAGGACTATCAAGATGCTATAAAAATACTGCCTTTGTATTAGCTTTTCTTCTATTAGCTTGGATGCAAGGCCATGCCTAGAGGATGACAGAACAGTCAGACATCACCAAGTATCTCTCAGCTTTGTGCCCTACACAGAACTTACACACAAGGAGAGGCCAGCAAAAAACTGGGCATTTCTAGCAAGCTCCACTCTGCTTTCTACACATATCACAGAACCACAGAATGGTAGGGCTTGGAAGGGACCTCTGGAGATCATCTAGTTCAACCTCCCTGCCAAAGCTAGTTCACCTACAGCAGGTTACACATGAATATGTCCAGCTGTGTTTTGAAAGTCTCCAGAGGAGACTCCACAACCAATCTGGGCAGCCTGTTCCAGTGCTCTGTCATCCTCACAGTAAAGAGGTTTTTCCTGATGCTAAGGTGGAACTTCCTGTGAAATTTCCAAAGAAACTAGTTTTTCTGGACTGATGCTATAGAGTACCAGCTTACCAAATGCAAACGGACTATTACTAGCACTTCCTAATATTAATCAAATGAAAAATCAAAGTCACCATCTTACATTTGCTTGTTCTTGTCAGATGAAAATGTTCAACATAAGTCAACACCAAAGGTCTGGCAAAATTCAGGCACTTGCTAATAGACCTCTTTAACCAACTGCTTAGAGATTTTTGCTACATCATTTCAGGCCAAAGATCTTTCATAATCTGCTGCTATTTCCTCCTGTACTATAATTATGAATTTTACATCTTGACATAATCTACTGCTCCATCTCCCTCTTCATTCTTTTTTTTTTTTTTCAAATTAGATGTTTTTCGAGATTTAGTTTACAGAAATACGCCAGTAGGCCAGTGTAAAGTTATGTAGGTATGGGAATTTTTTAATGGCTTAAATCGCAGAGGCCCTTAGATTTGTCCTGGGAGCTGGTTATCTAACTGTCTTCTGTGCCTTTGAGAATATTCTGTGGGGCCCCACATTTACTCTTCTAATTATTTACAACAGTTTGGATCTGAGTGAACAAGGTTCATTACAAGGCACTCAATCAGGTTCTTCATATAAATTTCAAATGCCTTTATAAGCACAAGGCTGGCAAGAGCAAAGGCAAATCAGAAAACCAGGTTTCCTCTGGATCCACCACAATCTCCTCTGAATTAAAAATTTCCAACCAGAAATGGAACACAGCCAGTTATTTTTATAATGTTATAATTTCCTATTTTCTCTGTGTTGTACCTGGCATATGAGAATCCAAGGCATTGTACTAAAACTTGGTATTTCTCTATGACTCTGGTCACTCTAAAAATTATAGACGTTTTACATTTTGGAAACACAGTTACAATTAATGAAGTCCAGGAAAGGTGATTGGAAAGTTTAAGGGAGTCTGACCAAAGCATATGAGTGGGTACTCTTGCAGCACAATGTTAATAAAGGTAATAAAGGCAAAAATGACCATTGCAGAATTACAGGGGATTCAGAGGATGAAAGAAATAAAAGAGAGAAGTTTTACAAAGGGAGACACAAAATACTGGTACTGTTTTTCTTAGAAAGGAAATAAACAAAAGAGTTAAGGTAAAGGCACTTCAATTCTATCTCCTAGTAATCCAAACAATGTCTACATACTAGGGATATCAGATTATAATGGTCAATATGAATAACAAACAGGCAGAAGTAAGAAAACTTAATGTTATGAGGTTGAGGGACTGGGGATCAGGCTGAGATCTATATGTGACCTGCAACAGCCTTTTGCACCCTCCCCTAGTGCTGGCCATGATTAGACGCAGGACAGCACACAGATCACCCCCAGTACTGCAATTTCTTTGCTCCTGCAGCTAATGAACACAGTCTAGAAAATGTGAAAATGGGCATATTCCCAAGGTTATAAACTGGAGTCGTTAAAATGAGGAAATTGCAGTTACAACACCACTCATGTATGACTAGCTTTCATTCCCGAAAAACAGAACTTAAAAGTCATTCATAATACATCCTGCTTCCTTGTTCAGTGCAGTCATTCCTTCTAGCTCTTTATCTCCAAAATGCCTTGGATAAAACCTGCAGGAACTAAAAATAACAGCATTAGCTCATCACCACTCTCTAGTCAATGAGTTGAGTAATGCAGACCTTATGAAAATGTATGTTTAGAGCCCTTTCAGATGAGCTGCATAACACAAGCCATTAAACACAACTCTATTGATCTAATTTTATTATTTTCAGCAGACTGGAGTTCAGAAATTATGAGCTCCACTAATGAATACCAACCACAGGAAAAAATGGCTATAACTGATTAAATCTTAGTTGAAAATACCTAAGATGAGAAGTTTGTTGTTACAGATAAAGGTTTACCATAATATAAGTCTATGTTAATGCAAAATACTCATAGCTGACTTTTGTTCAAAGAGCCAATATGCAGAAAATGGAATAATTCTTTCACACTGATATGCTATTGTTTTCTAGTGATAGGGTTAGAGAATAATATCTTTCTGGAAATATATACAAGATAATAAGTTTAAGCAAGGCCGTAATAGTAAGATCATATTTGTATGCTGAAACAGAAAGAGTATTTTTATATGTTGTATTAAATAAGCCATTTTTTTCAGAAGAAGTGGAGAGAACTAGCCATACTAAGCAATCATTTCCTCAACACGGAACAGTATTATTTCTTCTTGGCAACAAAGGCCTTATGGAGTTTCCTTCCTCAGTCGCAGAAGTTAATTTGGAACAAATGAAAGTTCATGCTACAAGGACGTGCTAGCCGTAATACCACAACAGCGCACCTAATCTTGCCTCCCATCTATGCAAAATATCAGGATTTCTTTCAATCAATTCCTACTGAATTCGTGTATAAGCTTTATAAAAGAAAGATCTACTGTCTTCTTTGTGATTTCTTCACATAACAGCCACACTTGTTTGACACATTAAGGATCACTGAATTTCTTTTGGGTATTTTGTTGTTTGATTATTCGAGCTTCATGGGTCAAATTCTGGTTTCAGTTAGAAACATACGCCTGAAACAATTAAGTCCATTCATTTCACATTTATAGTAATGCAATAGAAGAATATGGCTTTGATGTGATGAAAGAGGGAGCAATTAGAACTGTTTACACATTTCTACAACACTGAAATATATGTATTTTTTATGATAAAGTTTGTTCTCTGCTTTTGAGCAACATGACATAAGGTAAATTTGTGCTATTTTCACCAAAGGCTGTACCCAGTTGGCATGACTGTACCATTAAAAATAAAATCCTGGCATGACAGAAGTTGGTAGGAACACATTTACATTACTGCTCTTTGGAAACCTGTCTATCAAATCTGACTATACCTGCATGCAGCATGGCCATTTTAGGATGCATTATGTCATAGGTCTTCTGCTTCGTATCTTGAGTGCCAGGAAGGGCATAGCAATGTTCAGAGATTTAAACCATGACACTGATTGATAGTCCTATTAAACAGGAATAATGTTCCTACACTTAAAGCACTTCATCATAATTAAGTCACATTGCAGAATAGAAAACAGACATTTCCTGTATAATATCTTCCTGAGGTAAGTTTATGTATATGCATCTACTAGTTATCACACACACACGTTATATGGCATATCAGCCCCCTTCTCTAATCTTTCAAGATGCCCCTTTATGGCAGCTTTGCCCTCAGGTGTATCAGCTGTTTCCTCCAATTTGGTGGCAGCCATGGTGTTGCTGAGGGTGTTCCACCCCATCAACTAGGCTACTAATGAAGACATTAAACAGTGTTCGCCCAAGATCAACCTGAGAAGAGCAACACTAGCGGCTACACGAACTTTAAACCACTTTAAACCACTGGCTCTTTGAGTCTAGTGATTAAACCAGTTTTCCAGTCACGTTATAATGCATCCGTGTCTCTAATTTGGCTATAAAGATGCTGTCATGGTTTAATCCCAGCCGGCAACAAAGTGCCGTGCAGCCACTCACTCACTCCTCTCCCACCCCAGTGGGCTGGGGAGAAGAATCAAAAAGAAGTAAAACTTGTAGGTTGAAATAAGAACAGTTTAACAATTGAAATAAAAATAAAATATAATAATAGTAATGGTAATGACAAGGAAGATAACAAGAGAGTGAAATAAAACCTAAGACAAGTGATATACAGTGCAATTGCTCACCATCCACTGACCAATGCTCAGCCACTCCCTGAGCAGCAATTCACCCCTTCCAGACAACTACCCCCAGTTTATATACTGGGTATGACATCATATGGTATGGAATATTCCTTTGGGCAGTTTTGTTCAGCTGTCTCAGCTGTGTCCCCTTCCGAACGCAGCTCACTGGGCTTAAGATTCTAAAATTACATAAACAGAAGGACTACAGGAGCTTGAATCAGCAGTCACTGAAGTCACTGAGACTTTGGATTGGACCTGTAGCATCTGAAAACGGTGTTTAAGGGGCTTACATTCTAAATTTTCACTTAGCCACAATGAATCCATTCAGTGAAATATTGCACTTATTTCTTGTTCAGCCATACAACGTATACCATCAAATACAAAAAATACATAGATAGCTGAAAAACTGATAATTGTATTTTCAGAAAGGAAAGGTAACATCTGGGTTGTGTTCCTCTACCAGAGCAGCGAGGTGTGCATAAGGTTTGCTTTGTACAAATGAGCAGGCTACTTGGATCTTGTATTCTAGTATGCAGAAATAGTAAATACCACATTTTTCACCACTCAGATTCACTGGAAAGGAGAATAGATAGAACTCTCTCTTCTTTGTATGGCACAGGAATCACTTCTTAGACGGAAAGTTAAAACAAGCTGTTGGTGTAGACCAGAGGGAAGCAAGACCATAACACACCAGAGGAGAGCGTCTCAGAGGCACAGCATCTTTGGGCTGCACAGATTGCCCATCATTCATGGATCAAGGCTGTGCTGAAAGGAACAGTCTAGCCCTGAATATTTTATTTCCCAGAACTCAGTCTAATGAATTCTTTTGCTGTAGAGGCAACAGATTAGAAATAGAGCTGTGAGAATATGACATATTTTGCATTTCCAAATGCAAATGAATTTGAAACTAGTAATAATATGTATAATAAGCCAAGTTTTATCCCAATGGGAATTGAAATGAATGAATTAGGATCCTCTCCAAAAGAAACGTGATAATGGAAAAGCTGAGAGATCTTTCACTGCAGCAGCTCAGCACAGAAAACTATTGTGGTACAAATCACTGAGCTGATCATGAGAAAAAAGCAAATTTTAACTGGCTTTATCTCTAAAAGTATTAAGATGATCTATGTTTTTGGTAACGCAAAATGACAATCTACTGTGCTTTCACAATAAACAATATTTCTCCAAAATTACATAGATATTTTAAGTCTTCTTACTAACAGTATCTGTGGAGTTTAAGAGCCTTTTTCAAACCCTGCATTAGGAAGTTGAATATCAAGGTTTTTTAATGTATATTCCAAGTAAATGTTGATCTCTCTTCAGTAGGAATGAGCTGAGCTACAGCACATAAACCTAGTGAACAAAATGGTTTCATTGACCACACCATTTTCACCTTTGTTAAATATTCTAAGGACATCAAAACACTTCTCAAAGAATCAAACTGAAGATAACCTCATGAACAAGGAGGAAATCTACTCATCTTTAGTTATGTGGAATATGCCTGTATGTGATAGAAAAAAGAAACACCACAAACAGAAAGTATTGAATCTCTGTGAGAGTACAGCTTGTCTCCTGGGACAAATGATCCATGCTGTTCCCCAAAGAGGAGGGGGGAAAAATCATTGCTGGATGAGAGATGCAGAAGTATTTTGATGAACAGATACTTTCTCTATCTAAAAGAAGACTCCAACCTTTTTTTCTCAGTTCAGCTCAATAATAATCCTATGGTGAGGTGAAGTGCTTTTTCAAAAGCATAGAATGAAAAGGGTTGGAGAATAAAATTTTCAATAATAATTGATATTTCCTATCACTTGAAAAAAAGAATCTGCCTTACACTTTAGAAAGTAACGTGGTTTTCTTTTCAAAGGCAAAGATGTATTGAAGTTGGACTAAGTAGTACTGTCAGAATAGCAGCCTCCACAACTGTTAGGGAAACTTTAAAAAAAAAAAAAAAAAAGAAAATGGTAAAGATATTTCCCTCAGATAGGAGATCTCAGGATAATAGATGAAACTTCACCAATGTTCGGTTCCTCAGTTTCAAGCAGTGACACATTTTTTCTATTAGACTGTAAAAACAACATAAAGTCCTTATAAGGAACTGAAAAATACCTTCTACCTCAATGTGGTGTGAGGGCAAAGAGATTACGCATCAGTGGATGATCCAATTCAACCTGACAAAATCTAACAGATTATTTAAACCATGATGTTTGGTTTTACTTCCATTTTATCACTAAGAATTCTTTGGCACACATTACAAAGGTATCAAGCACAATTACTTTATTTTAGTTTCTTTTCAAGCAAATATCAGAATACTTTACAAAGTTGAACATTAACATGCTTTGGAAAAAATCAAAAATATTTTAAATTATTTGCAGTTTGGCTTGTTGAGGATGCTCAGTAGGAACCTGAGATACCAAGCCATATTATTACTTGGTAACAAATGTCTATTAAGGATCATATTTTCAGAAAACTCAGTAAGTACACATTTTAATATAGAAGTGTTTATATGATACAGAAGTGGTTGAAAGTAAATGAATCTCTGTAGTTGCTTGCAAGAGTGCTACAAGATTTATTTTTTGGTGTAGTAGAATTAGTCTCACACTTCTGAGAATAAGCAGTATCTACAGTTCACAGCATAGCAGCTGTTAGATTTTTTTTTAATAGACTTTCATCCTCCTAATATGTGAAACATCTCCAGGAGAGCTTTAAAAATCAGGTGACTCATATTCTTAACAGGCAAGAATATTTTAGTAATACAATTGTTTCAAGATTTTCTTTTTTAGATGGAACAACTCTCATGCACCATGGTAACTTCTGGGAGCTTCAGCCTGTAATACTAAGGAACAGTACTTAATAGAAAAAATACCATTCAGTTCATAGTAGCACCATGCAAATCTATTCAATGAAGAACTATTTTTTTGAAACAAACTCCTCCCAAGACATTTTACTTACTAAACCTAACTTCTGTTAGTACTCTGCTCCCTTCTCATTCCCAACCTTGTGGAAAAGGCAAGCACATCTTATGAATTTCTAGCGTCTGAAAACATTGGAAGGAAGGTGGGATGGTTAAAGGCACTAGCAAATCACTGTAAGGACCCTCGGCCAGCTCTGCCACAGGCTATTTTGGACAAATCATTTGATCTGTTTGTGTTGCAATTTCTCATTGATGAAGTGGGAACAATGATCCTTGTTGTTTCTCTCCCATTTTGCATCTTTTTTTCAGACTGCAAGCCTCTTTGGGAAAGAAAATACTATTTGCAACATTTACGTATAGTGGTCAAACCTATGGGTTTGTGTTGGAATTATATGATAATACTGTTGCAGACTACAGTAACATAAATTCATAGCACACTGCAGGGGCTGGATTGCTTACCCAAGTCCACAGTACATGAAGATAACCTCTGTTCCAGTGTATCTGCATTTCAGAATACAACTGATGACTGCAGGTTGTGTGTTTAAATTAATGTTTTCAAGCAAATACTTAAAAAGATTTATTTTTTATTATTATTCTCAGATGGAAATCAGTGCAAATTGCCACCATATCAGTTCTCATCTTCCTAGTACGTATTTTCCAATTTATGAAAGCAGAAACAAATCATTCATTAATTAAATCTCTGAAGCTGTCAATAGGCTAAAGGTTTTCAGCAGATCACTAAGCTGGAATCATGTTTGTCACAGACACAAGTGGCTAAGCAGTCCTTAAATTAACATAATTTCCTCCACTGATGACTAGAATTGGTCTACATTAGCCTCTCACTAATCTCCTCGTCGGAATATAATACTCTTTAGAGTCTCTTCCAGTCTGTATGGATTAGCTCAATCAGTCGATAACGTCATTGCCCAACTGAGTATGCTCTACCTCCCATTGGCTTTTCACCTACAGGTCTGTCACAAACAATAGAAACGATATGCCTCATACAGCTAAATTATCTAACTATAGAAATAAATACAAAACAGCAGAGCACAAACTAAAGAATTAAATGCCATTAAACTAGATAGAAAGCTTTGCTAGGAAATCTGAAAACAGATTAAAGATGGAAAATCCATTTATAAACTGCAGCAGTGTTCCAGACACTGGGAGCAGTGTGGCAAGAAAAATAAAAGATCAGCAGATAGATCAGAATAGATAAAAAAGACTGAGAATATACTTATAAGGGACTGGAGGAAGTTTAAGGGGAGCATCATTTCCCTTCCCCCAATTTCCAAATTCTGAGCAGAAACCCAAACAGGCAGTGACTGTGTCCATAAAACACAGCATGAAATGCTTGTACTTCCTTATGTGGATGAGAAACAGAGATCAAGTAAGGTATTTTGCGAAGATTAAAAAACATCTTAGGGCATGAAAGTTCAACCATCAATTCATAATAATAATGTTAAGAGTCCAGGAAAGATGAGAAATCTTCAATGTTGCTTCTGGGATATATGACACTATGTAAATTTCTGAAGTAATATGGGGGATAGAATTACAGCACAGGCAGATCTTAGGAAATGTTAAGAAAATAATATAAAAAAGGTAAAATTATCATTCATATTGCTTCAACTGACAAACAGCTCACTACCACTGGGCTTTCAAAATACTTGAATTTCTAGTTTACTCTTGCTCCCAATGGTTTCATGTTTTTTGTATTTTATTAAAGAAACATAATAATTTAGGTTTGGAAGAAAACCAACCTACATACATTTGTTCAGATTATATTATATAGATAGCACAGAATACAGGAGAATGTAGCAAGTTAAGTGGCAAGAGGAGCATATCCCATAGTATGCTATAGTAACAATGTGATACAGTAAATGTGATGGGATGGTGAGTCTCTCTGAGTCAACATGTGATTCCAAACTTTATTTGCCCTGTTATAAATTAAGTGCAGCTGGGGTAGAGTGTAACACAAGGCTCCAATGCAGAAAAGATCTTACAAGAAGAGGGCTAGTATTTATTGTTAGCTTACTCTTTCAAAAGCCATAGGTTTACGTGATTGGGGTCTTGGAAAATCATTCCTCTACCATAAAATGTGACATTTCCAACTGTGGTGTGGTTAACAGTTACACCTCAGAGGGCTGTACTTTATCTCTACTTGAATCTTATAGCAGTTTTGATGATGTCATCCAAGCAATCTCAGTTTGAAAGAGGATGTGGAGCTCTATAAAACAACAAAAAAGGACTTTGTTAAGGTCAACTGCTGAGTTGATTTAAGCAACTAGAGTAATTGTTGCTTAAATTGGGGATGCCCAAATGGGGAAAAAAATATTACTAACAGGATGAATGTAGCTCTTCAGGGTGTTCCATGCATCCAGTCAGCTTTGCCAAAGAGATAAGCTTATGAAAAGTAGTAAGTACACCTTATTTCATGCATCACTTGCAGTAACTGTTTTCTGTAGCTACATTTCTGTATTTCTGCTGCACTAAAAATATCTCCATGGGAGATAAGAGAGGTGCTAGAACAACCAGATGGCACTTGCTTATATTTATAACATTCACGTCTGGTGATAAACTCTATAAAACATGATAAAAGATTAGGAAATGTCTGCACTATAGTGAGCAATAAAGGTTTAAAACTATTTTTTTGAGGTTATATAGTAATCTCAGCTAATGCTTTAAGACATTAAGCTGGACAATGCTAGAAGTTGTCTGTAACTTGTAAATGCTGGCCTCATGTGAACTAGAAATGAGCGAGCCCTCATTAGTCCCCAATTCTAGGTATATTCACACATATACATAACAGTTGGCATAAAAATAATTCCATGATTATGAAAATATAGCTTTTCAGAATCTAGGTTTATTCAGGGCTATTTGCCCTCCTGACTTACATCTGGTGCAACTAAGAAAATGAATACTTTAAAATTCACCAAATAAAACGTCTCTTTATGTCCTGGTTCTGTGCCTGCAATGGTGAAAGTATTTCCTTTGCATGCTGCAAGATTTTCTTTTTTCACCCTCCTCCAGGAGATTTGCACATGTAAATCCCATTAAAAGCCATAATGAGTTCTTCAGGTTCGCTTATGAAGAAAAACTACCCAAAACCAATGCCAGACATGGCTGAAGGGATCCCAGATCCTCATCCGCTGCAGAGAGACCTTTTGTCACTTATTGGCACTGCTCCCTTTGGAGAGGTGAGAAGTAATTCCATCAACATTTTTCCTCTCAAGAACAGTTAATACGTGAAATTCATTTGACTAATTGGGCAACACCTCTAACACAAGTATTTACACCTGAGCCTGTCACTCTTTCACAGTCAAGGGAACTCGTGTCCAGAGAATGATTAATCTCATCAGAAACGAAATCAGAAAAAACACACCCCCAGATGTACCTTTTTATTTCTAAGAAGAGCTCCTGATGACCAGCACAGCTTAACAGTATCTACAGTGTAACATCTAAAGGTAAATGAGATATCTAACATCAGGTTTCCTGTATGCCCAATTTCCAGCTGCTGAAGTGTGTTATACCTTTTTCTGCAAGATTGAGAACCTCATTAAGAGGTTTGTCTCCCAAGAAAAAAATTGCTCACTGTTACTGTGTTTAAACACACACTGTTCTATTAAGGTTTCTGCAGTTCTGGAAAGCAATCCCATATTTCTTGCCATAAACCCATCCTAGTTTGTCAGCACACTGCACTATATACACCACACTCAGGTACAACCTACTGTTAGTGGTCACATCAGTGTCAAACATGGAAATTATACAACCTCCCAAATCTTAACTGAAATTCCTCAGTTTATACAGATGTTAATTAAATTATCCCTTTTGACTTCTTCAGTGCTCTGGGAGTGCATACTTAGCTACCTACCCAATAGGATCACAAGTCTTTTTAAGAGCTGCTGTCTTTCGGTGAAGTCCCTGTTGCTCTAAGCATCTTGCACTTTTGCTCCTCCATGTGCAATTTCCAGTGAAGTGGTCCATCTACGTCTCACAGAAACACCAAGATGCTGACCTAAGTGGTTCAGACCAAGGTTCAGCAAATGATGCCTCATTAACATCCTCATTTCCACACCTCTTCCCTCTTCATTTTGTACAGTTCCCTCCAGCCCACACTTCTTCAACCCTTTTCTTGGGCCCTACCAACTCAACCTCATCTCCTGCACTCCTGCATTTGTTTGTGTGTTATGCTAAAATTGCTACTCTCTTTAGGTGGAATACAAGAAAGTTAACACTTCCTATTTAACAATTCCCATTTAATTATCCCATTTAAGGATAATTTTTCACTCTATCTTGCTGCTCCCCTATTTCTCCTTTTACCTCCCAGCAGATTCAAATATCACCTGTGAATTTTTCCCCTCGTTTCAAGCTCTGAAACCAGCTTAAAATCCACCTAGCACCTCACTCAAAACAGCTCTCACAAAATCCCAAATGAGTTTCCACTACCTTGACAACTGCCTATTCACGGCAGCCAAAATAGTTTATTATTTCCTTGATGTCCCCCGTGGGATAGCAGCAGGCTAGGGCTGAGCAGAAGGGCTGGGGTTTTGGTCGAGGAGGCGACAGGAGCCCCATAAGGGCCCCAAACCTCGGAGACTTTCCCGGAGACTTTCCCTCAGGCTTTCGTCACGCTGCGGCCGGGGAAGGAGCAGGAAACGCGGCCCGTCCACGGCCGGCCCTGAGCGCCGTGGACCTGCCGGCCGCCGCCCTCCCGCCTCGGGGGCTGGGCGGGCGGCGGCAGCTCCGCCCCGCTGCGGGGCTGGCAGAGGCGACTACGTTCGCCGCTGTGACGCCGGCGGCGCTGGAACACCTGGAGGGGCGGTGGCAGCGCCTCTGGCTCGGCGCTTCCCTCGCCGCGGGCAAGGTGAGTGCGGGAAGGGGGGACTCGCAGGGCTCCGCGTCGGCTGCCGCCGGAGAAAACGGGCTGCGGCCAGTACCGGGCAGCCCCGGGTGGTCGCCGCCTCCCCCGCTGGCTGCTCGCTTGCCTCTGGGGGGAAGGAGGCGGCGGCGCAGCGGCCGGGCCTAAGGCGCTAGTGCCCGCTGGGGCTCGGCGGTGGGTGTAGCTGCGGCTGGACCTGGCCAGGGGTGAAATTCTCGAGGCGCAAGATGGCATCAGCCCCTCCTTTTTGCCTCACGTTCCCTCCCCGCCGCGCGGTTATCTCGCCATGATTATTGCATTTACCGTTTCTGCTTCCCTTCCTCCTGTACATCCTCTCTGGCTCCCCGCCCGCTGGAAGAGGGGAGGTCGGGGAGGAAAACGGCCGCTTCTCCGCGGCGGTTTCCGGCTGGGCTGCCCGGCTGCGGGCAGAGGCGCGGCGTGTGCCGCTCTCCCGGACGGGCCCGGCCCGGCCCTGGCTGGTACCGGAGGGCTCCCGGCCAGCCGGGTTGAGAGGGTTGGCAGGGTAAGGTAACGTCAGTTGTCCAGCCGGCACCGAGACGTTAACAGCTGGCGAAATCGAGAATTTGGGGGGTTTTAATTCCAACGTAAAGCTTATATTTTGTGAAAGGTTGATCTTCATAGTCAGATTTGTTCTGCATCTATTCACTTGGCCTACTAGTGTTGCTTATCTGCTCCAGTCGTTTAGGAGGAGGAGGAAAATAGAAAATTGCTTGAAACATTAGGTTGGCTCTTAGTAAGAGAAAAGGGTGAAGGGCACTGTGCTCTTTTTATTCATCGATATCATTGTGTGTATGTAGTCAGCACCAAATGTCAATAAGTCTCCTGTTCCAGGCTGTTTTGTGTACTGCTGATAGCCTCAGGGTCTTGCATGGGTCCCCTCAAAATGGTAATTCAGGTTTGCCTTACTTCAAATATGTAACTGTGAAGCTGAATCAGGTAATCTCAGGGGTATGTCCTTTAACCCCCTACCCCAGGTTACACTGTGTAGATGTTTTGGAAGCTTGGCATTGGAGTTGTTCTCTCTCTGTTTTTTTGTAGTATTTTGTGCCTGCATACAAGCCTTGCTTTAGGCCAAAGTGACCATTTATTTCAAGGAAGCACCTGTTTGAATTTTTTTCCCCCATCCATATTTCATTCATATATCCTCTTTCTTTCAGTTCTGGATGGAGTTTATTTAATTTGGGTCTCAGAAAGGAGCAATGGGTCTTGTTCTAGGACAGACTTCTTGCAAATAAACTGCTTGTGTGCTTTGGTCAGGCAAGACTATTGTTGTAAGGAAAAAAACCTGTGTTTGATCACTTTTTCAAAGTATTTGGCAGAGAAAATGGCAGGTTTTCGAGTTTGTGGTGCAGACTGCATTTGGTGATGATCTTCCATCTGATTATTCTGGTAATCCACTCTTTTCTGCTTTGTCTATCCAGGGTTCTTCAGGAGAGAGTGGAAGTACCACTTGACAGTGCTATCTGCCTGGCACTGATCTAGGAGTTGTGATTCTTAGTGGGACTTAGCATGAAGTCCAGGAGCATCTCATTTAGACATTACCAATTTCTTATACTGCTGTTGGAATAGGATAGGTTTAAACGGAGTAATTTAATTATTTAAGGTTTATGTCAATAGCACTGAAGAAGGAATTTAGTGTAAAGCCACAGAGATCTTCTTTTGAGTACTAAACTGACATAACTGGTATAACCAGTCATTTTTTTCCCATGGCAAGGTCTAATGAAAGATCATGTGGCAGTTAAATGCTGCCAAAGCTTGATCTAAAGTTTTTCTATCAAAACTTCAAGGATGAAACACTGTAATTTCCAGAAAGGTTCAAACAGTGTACTCAAGAGTTAGGTGCCAGTAATTGAAATTTGCTGCCGTCTTAATTTATAAAGAATTAAGTACTTTTTAGATAAAAGTGGTTTCTTCCATTGTGGGAGCTGAAATTCAAATATACACGTTACTGAAGGTTTGCAGATTCAAGAAGACCGATTCTGACTGTATGGAAGGGGAAGATTCCTTTAACAATTTTCTTTCACAGGATTATATCATTGGGGTGTAGAAGGAATCACATAGTGCAAAGTAAAATTCCTGTTGAACCCTACTACAGGGTTGGGGTTTTTTCCCCTTAGTAGAGTTTCAAGCCACCCATCTTGCCTGTTCTTCTCTATTATCCATACTCTACAGGGATGCCAAATTGTTCTGATGAATTCCCAAGTAACATTTTCTAGAATAAATGAATAATAACAGCTCTTTTCACTCTTCAACTGGTGTTGAAAGCTGTTGGTACAAGTTGGCAGAAAAAAATGTGCTAATATCTCAGCTGAACTATAAGTCAAGAAATGTCCTCAAAGACTCTTATTAATACTTTTCTCAGTCTCTTTCAACAATGTTGCTCTGAAGTAGTCTATTCTTCAAGACATTTTGCCACTTCTCAACCATAAAATCACTCTAAAGACACAATTATGCCACATGATGCAGAAACATTAAAAATACAAAATCCTGGAGAGTTAAGAATGTTAAACAAAGAGCCAAGCAATCAAGAACAGTAGAAACATTTGACCTTTTATGTGTTGCTAGTAATAATAGCCACAGGAAAAACTACCCTGAGACTATTGTTAGGCATGGCAAACTGAGGGGCGTTTTGACCGGTTATGCAATTGCTTACGTCAACCTTGGGAACTGTCTGTTCTGAGTCACTGAAACAGTGACTCCATCTTGCAAGGAGCTTTATAGGGATCACTGCTGCTCTAGGAGCAGTCGGTTGGTGTGCCAGGATCTGAGAACAGTAATGTAAAAGTTGGGTGGACTACATGTCCATCAAAAATATACAGCCTGTTTTGATCATGGTTTACTCAAAGGGCAGTGAAAGAAGATCACCCTGTACGGTGGTTGTTGTGCATGCTAAGAATGTTTTGTTAATCAGGTCTCTTATCCATGGATGCGAAATGATCTCCTGAGGGAATCTAGAGAAAACTGTGTTCCCCTGTTCCCATCCCCAGCATTATTTCCCCTTGAGTATAATAGTGTTGCTTCCTAGCTTCTGCGTGAAAGGCAGGAGGGAGGCAGAAACTGGGGAGTGTTGACTGTGTCAGCAAATAGGGTATCTAAATAAGACAGCCGTTACTTTGAACTTAAAAAACTTTGTTCATATTTAGTATAGTAGACATGTGAAAAGAGTTGTGGGGCTTTTTTTGTACGTCTACTGCTTTTCTCATAGATTCTACAAAGGGAAGATTTCCTAAGGTTAAGACTCTAGACTGATTAGGGTTAGAATGTGTCACAAAACCCATCTTCATATTGTCTTCTATAATCTATGCACAGCAGGTGTTCCATATGGCATTTACTTTAATAGTATTCAGCTACTAAGTTTAAAAACACTATTTTTTAAACTAAGAGAACAAATGTGTATTCCAAAACAGCTGGATAGTCATTTCAGAGAAGTGAAGCAAGTCTGTATTTAGAATGAGATTAAATACTGGGATGTATATATCTCCAGCTTTGCTCATTTGTGGAGTGAGGTTAAATCCACCACTTGACAACTTATATTCAAATTATTCTTCCATAAAACATGCATAGCTTAGAATACTTTCCTGGTTCTTTCCCAATGACATTCACTTGGTGTTCTTCACAAGTATAAGTGGAATTTTTAGTATTAAAATACAAGATATCATGTGAGGACAAACTGATATTATGTGCTGTTCTTATATTATTTCACAAAAAGCAGCTGAAAATCAATATAATCTCAGAAATGAATTTAAAATTAATTTTGTGTCATTAAATATCTGTGTCTTTATGTATATTATGAAGTTCTGTGTGCAAGTTAACTTATCTAGAAAGAGCTATTGTTTGCTTGTCAATCTTTCAACTGTGAGTCTACTAGCATTTATTGGAAATATTTTGTTCTGAGACTACATGTACCAAGTCATGACTACATGTGCCATTCTTATCAGTATTTTTGAGATAAACCACTTGTTTTAGGAATTCGTCATTCAACTGTTGAAAAAAACCCCAACAAAACACAAGCCCAACCAACAAAACCAAGTCGGCTTCATGTGTCTTTTCAATATACGTTGTGCTCCAGAAAGGAGATAACTTGTGCCTATAAGTTTGACTTGATAGTCTTTGGAATAATATGACAGGCATAGAGTACCAAATAGACACAAAATCAAAATTGTTTTTAGAGAGGAATACTAATGGTTGACTTGGTTCTTGAACTTGGTGGGAGCAAACACAGGTTTTAAAAATCATGGTGACGTAATACCAAGTGGCCACTTTTTCTAACTGCTCAAATACTGGAAGCCAGTGTAGTTCAATGGACTGATACTCTTAAGTTCTAGGTATAAGTGAGCAATAAATTTCCAATGTGCAAATTTGCTCAGTTTCTCTGTTGCTGCCTTCAATTGTCTTGTACATACAGAGCTGGGAATAGAAGAATAAGAGACTAAGTGATAACACAAGAAACAGGGCCTTGGATATCATCCTCTGTTTAGACTACGCCAGGAAATTAAGCAGAATAATTTCCTATGTTAATTGTGTATTCTGAAACATTAGAAGCATGATAATTGTTTTTGGGATAAAGTAACTCCTCACAGTACTGTCTGCAGTAGCTATTGGGCATTTGCTCTGCATAGACAGTATTAAGAGTCCAGTGTAAAATTCAGTGAAGGACAAGTCATTATATACTTAATGTCAATAATACTATTGCTCTTTTTGTTGGATGCACTGTTTGCAGACAGGTGCCTAGGTAGTGCTACAAAATGAGAGAAGGAGGACCAAAAACATCCAGGTTTCTTCATACCTTGTGCATGGTTTCTGATGGTGCAAGTCCTTAATCACACTGTGGTAGTCATTTAAGATACCTGCCTATATTGCTGTGGTTTGTTCTCCACACAATTTACTAGCTTGAAAAATAAGGGAGAGGGACTGTTATATTGGCTCAAACCACCTCATTGAAAAACAGACTGCAATTTATCTGATACTTCTGCTGTTTTGAGTACATGTTTGGGACTTTTCTGCATGTCAAATTTTGTTTTCTTTTTTTTTTTTAAATCCTTTGAGGATTAAAAAGACAAATGAATAAATGGAATGGAATAAATGAACTTTTTGCTGAGGTGTCTCATAAACCTTGATAGAAAGGAGAAGGAAATGGAAGAAATTGTGTATAGAAAGGTTAGCTCCAAGTGCTTGCAGTTAAAGAAAAATATTGTTTCCAGTGGGCTTATGGGATGTGGCTATGTCCCAAGCACAATGTGTTAGATCATTATGCTGCTGAATCTTTTTCCCACAGTAATTCAACAGGCCACCATGAAATCCCAGTTGGAAGAGAAGTCCAGATGCTTCATGTAGAAACCATCATTTCTGTGCGCTCAGAAGACAGCAGTGAGGCTCTCGTTCCAGTGCTCAGAGTTGCCCTTTGGAGGTTCTGTTTCTTCACTGTACAGAGGCTTAGTATTGAGAGATTTGTATGGGAATTTAGGCACCACAGTTGGGTACATGGAGTCGAACAGCATGAATTTCTCTCTCCCTTAGCACCTCCCAGGTGTATGAATGTAGCAGGAGTCTCTCTCAGTATAGCAGATGCTGTTTCACCCTGTGCTTCTTTTAAGAACCTATGGAACTTCTTTCTAGATGTCAGCTCCTGAAATAGGTTGAAAGAGTAATTCTGTTGATACAACTCCCTTATAAAATTGCAGTATTTCTTCTCCTGAGAAGTTGTGGGTAATCTGTAAGTTACATGCTTCCCAAGACAAGTAGCAAGGCTGTGGATCTGTCTGAGACAAAGGAATAGACAAAAACTTGCAGCAAATGGAAGCAACTGCTGATTCAGCGCTTGCAAACCAATTCTGCAAACTTTTTGAATTAATAAACAAGTGCATCAGTGAGTAGTCTAAAAGAATGAAAGTACTCCTGGATTTAAAGCTAAGCATGGATGATTCTGCAGGATTAGAACATCAGTGATGAGCCTTAAGAGCTTTAGATGAAAAATTAAATCTTGTCATTTGTCATATTGATATAACTTAAACTCTAGATTCATTTTAGCTGAATTACAGTAGTAGCTATTTGTGTGGTTAAGAGTAGGAATATTTGTAAGTCTGTGTATAATCTTGATGCTGAAAGCCTATATAGGCCCAGGCATCAGTTTTCACTCTTTTCCTGCATTGACAATATGGATAATTCAGATCAATAGATGGTTCTATTCTCTCTTGCTTAGGAAAGGCAAAGTGAAATGCAATTTGAAGTTCCTGGTCTGCATGTTTGTAGACAGACTAGAGAAGATATAACTGTGTCCTGCCTAATCTTCATCTTGCAGTGAGGCTGCTTCTTGCTTTGGAGGCTCATTTACTTGATTCAATTTGATCATAGCTTCCAGGGAGCAGAGCGAGGAGACAGGTTGTCAGCCGAGAGCTGTTGGAGGCACAGATGGCATTGATTCCCTCACCTAAGCACATTTTCTTCCTTCACAGTATTTTGCATAAGCAAAACTAGCACTGACTTTTACAGATAGAACTTAAAATTCTTCCTATTTTTTGTTACTTAGTACCACTCTACTATTACTGTATTAAGAGTTTCTTGGAAGATTATTCATTTTAGTTGAACTGTTAAGTAAATCAACTGCAATGCATGATTCTGCTGTATTTGAAGTTATACGTTGCAGGGTTTTTAGGGTGCAGAGAGTCTCTTCATATTTGAAGAACCACAGAACATATTAGCTGCTTTGAAAAAACAGTAAACTGAGAGGACAGTGCTATCAATGAAAGTGCAGACTCTTCTGTGTCCTTTTCAGTGAATGCATCACTTTGACATAAGGTTGGCTGAATCCTGCTCTGCCTCTCATTCAGTTCCCTTTTGTTGTTCCTGGATGCATCTCAAAAGAATGTGTTGTTCAGTCTACTACCTTCCTACATAAATGTGCTAGGTCATCTGTAGGTCAGCATTTATAATGTTTTTGCAAGGATTTTAGCTCATCACTTGGTTCTGAGTAGTGATTAGAGCAACAGTTTGTTGTAGAAGTTAGTCTTCACAGTTGAAAAGATTCCTGTTGGCTATCTCTGGTCACTTATTGCTTTCTTCTATAACTGAGCTAAGAGCACAGTAAGGGCTGTGTAACCAATGCTCAGCCAAGGAGAGATACTTGAATTAAGGGGAAAGATTTTATTTAAAAAAAAAATTCATTTCCTCATAACCTAGGAGAGCATTAAGATCTGAACTCCACCTTGCTACGTAACACTTCTTATGTTCATGCTCATTGGAGAAGAAAAATTATATGAGTGATGTTGATATACAGAAGTGTTTATTATCAATTTAGCTGTTGAAGAGATGGCACCCATATTGTCTTCTCCTTATGAATAACCTTCAGATACTACTTGTATAATGTTTTTCAGCTCTTGGGAAACCAGACAACTTATGCTGCAACGAAGTACAGATAACAAAGCTAAGAAAGGGGAGCAAGCATGTACAAATGTTGCACAGAGCATGAGCTGGAAGGCAAGCCTAGAGTATGCTGGAGTTTAAATCACTCAGAACACCATGAAAGCATTTTCCTGTTTGCACAGAAAAATATAGATAGTGTATTCAAATGGTCTTAGAGAATCAGGGGATTTTTCATAGGAATAGAAATGCCATTCACTAATGAGAATGTCTTCTGTCAAGTTTCATTTCAGCATCATGGCTAATAAAATATCTCAGTAGGAAGATAGAGTGATGCAGTAGGCTAGGAATACTATGAAGTTTTGCATGCATTCCAGCTGTTTTGGCTTCCTGTGGCAATAAGTTGTAGGTAAATAGCCTACAACTTGGACAAACTGCTGCAGATGCAGAGGTGCCATAGTTGGCTCCTTCAGGGCCATCCTGGTTCCAGCATGTTTTGTTAGCTGTGACAGGGACTGTGTGAATGAAGCTGTGCCCCTTCTGCATCCAGCCTGGGTCTAGCAACAGTTGGGCTGTATTTCATGGTGTCCAGGCCCATGTGCTGTGCCAGTCCTCACTGCTGTCAGTCTGTGAACATGGGGGTTTTGTGAAACATCATGCTGAGGCTTCTTGGTGACTCCCCATAGGGTCTGGTGGGGCCTTCTGGCTTATGAACCCAGCCAGTTCTGTATGGGAATGGATGTTTCAGCACTTCAGTCCCATGTGTTCTGGGAAGACTTGTTGTGAAAGGGGCCAGCTTAGGTTTAGTGCTGAAACTGAGATGGCATCTGTCGGTCTCAAAAGGCTGGGAAGCACTTGCAAAATTACTCAGGCTAAGTGGACTTCTTCATGAAACAGATCCAGCACTGTGCAGCAATAGCTGTGGATTTGTGTACAGTCAGCTGTAATGTAGCACCACTTTCCCTTGCAAGCTGTGGAGCACCTATGTTTGCTTCCCTCCCCCCCCCATACCTAAAGTATCCCTACCTTTTGTTTGCCAAGATAAAGGCTGTCTGTCATGCAGATCACAAATGTGTGTAACTCTTTATTGTCAAAGAGAATGGAAACTTTCTGATACAAATGCTTTCCAGTGGGATGGTGAATGCTTTATTTTTTTTTCTCCTCTTTTAATCAGTGTCACCATAATAATATTTATTGAAACTTAATTTTTCCTTCCCATTTTATTAAGATTTAAAAAACAGACCCTTACATCAACTCCTTGTGGCAAATTTAAGCTTAAATTAAAAAATTTAAAATTAAGCGAAACTGCATCATAAAATAGGTTAATTTTGATTGCAGTTTTTGGGGAAGGTATTGATGGACTCCAGTTAGTGTCATGTGTTTCCATTGTAGTCGGTTTTAGCAAAGAGCAATTCTCTTGTCACATCTGCTCAGGACATTTATGTCTTGTTCTTCTAAAGCACAACAGTTCAAAACCTAGTGTAGTCAAAGGTTTTGTGCTCATTCCTTAGTCTCTTTCTACAGCCTCAAGGCCAGTATTTCATGACTGTAGGGATTCTTTGTTAAATGGTTATGAAGTGTTCTTTGTAATTCCTGGATACTTTCCTGAACTGTTTCCAATCCCCTTTTATTAGCACCTCTCACTTTTGGTGGCTAGACTTATGACTTTAGGATTTTTAAAAAAAATAGTTTTCCACTATCCCAGATGCTTTTAATCATGTCTTTTGTTACAGTTGAATCAATATCTTAACAATCTTTGATTCCTGGACTTGGAATAGACAGTAACAAAATATGAAGTTAGAGATTATAAAAATAAATAAATTATGGCCTTGTTAAATGACTGCAGGGACAGTTTACATTGTACATGTAGCAATATCTGAAG
Source organism: Brachypteracias leptosomus (assembly GCA_013401335.1). Lineage (NCBI taxonomy): Eukaryota > Metazoa > Chordata > Aves > Coraciiformes > Brachypteraciidae > Brachypteracias > Brachypteracias leptosomus. Next base: position 73,860 of record VYZX01022964.1, read on the forward strand.
AATGAAAACTGTTATTATTTATTTTCATTCATAGCTGAAACTTTTAACATTATGACTAAAAGCTGAAAATATTGTAGATAATGCTTAGAAAGAAAATGTACTATACTTTTTTTCCTCTGTGTATGTAGCCACAATGGTCATGGTGCAATTCTGCTGTCTGTTTACACCGTTCTTGTGGAAAGTTGTCTGTATTGAGCCAATGGTAGCAGCACACTTGCCGCTCTCCAATCTCATCATCTTTTACATTGTATAAATTTCCACAGAATTACATAGGTTGGAAGGGAGCCCTGGAAATTACATCATTCAGCCTCCTACTCAACCAGGCCCAGTTACAGCAGATTTCTCAGGGCCATGTCCAGCACTGGGCAGGTTGTTCAAGGGTTTGACCACCCTCATGATGAAAAATTTCCTGCCTATATTAAGTTGGAATTTCACATGTTCCTGCTTGTGTCCATGGCCACTTGTTCTTCCAGCATGCATCTTTGAGAAGAGTTTGACTATTTTCTCTAAATCTCTCATTAGGTAGTTGTAGACAACAGTAAGGCCTCCTGTTAGCCTGATGGTCTTATAGTTGAACATAGATGTGTTATGGGATGTAGACCCTGACTGGGGGACCCGTTTCAGTATGCCAGTGTCTTTCTTGTCTGGAAAGCCCCAAACTGGACACTACTCCAGATGTGATCCTGCAAGAGGCAGTAAGGATTCTGTGGGAATGACAAAAGCATTGCTGAAAACATTCAATATCCACTGATCTCCCCTCATTCACCAGAGGTAGTCATTTCATGGTAGAAGGCAGTTGGGTTAGTCAGGCATGATTTGCCCTTAAAAGGTCCATTCTAACTGTTCCCACTCATCTTTTTGTCTTTCATGTGACTGGGAATGGTTTCCAGATGGGTTTTCTCCATGATCTTTCCAGGAGCTGAAAATGAAGTTGATGGTCCTGAAGCTTCCCTGATCCTCTTTGCTATGTTTTTTGAAGATGGATATGGTGTTTCTTTCTGCAGTCATCAGCCACCTCTTTTAATCACTATAACCTCTAAGAAAACAGAGGGAACAGCATTGCAATGATATAAGCCAGCTCTCTCAGCGCTCCAAGATCCATCCCATCTGTTCTCGTGGAATTCTCTATATCCAAACGGCTTAGGTACCTCTTACCTCAGTCTTTCTGCGATACAGGTAATGATGCATACCCACAGACCCAGACAATAAACTCAGATAACTAGACAGCCATAGAGAAGACCTTCCAGTGAAAACCAAGACAAAAATGTACCTCTGTCTTTCCATATCCTCTCTCACACAGTGGTCCTGTGTCTTCCTTAGCCTGCATTTTGCTGCCACAGTTTTTACAGACTTGCCCTTTATATCCCTTGCTAGGTTCAACCCCAGAGGGGCTTTGGGTGTCCTAACTCCATCCCTGCATAGTCAGACAATGCTTTTACATTCTCCTGCGTAACCTGTCCTTGCCTCCATCTTCAGTACGCATTAGTTTTGCATTTGAGTTCATTAAAACTAATCTATCCTGGCCTTCTGCCACAGGTGCTCAACTTTCTGCCCATAGAAATGAGCTGTTGATGCTGCTGCCCATTAGAAAAGGGCCTATGTATGTTGGTTTACAGCCAGCTGAGTATTAGCCAGCAGTGTGCCCACATGGCCAAGAAGGCCAAAAGTATCCTGGCCTGATCACAAATAGTGTGGCCAGCAGGACTAGGGAAGAGGATTGTCCACCTGTACTCAGCGCTGATGAGGCCGCACCTTGAATAGGGTTTTGGTCCCCTCACCACAAGAAGGACATTGAGGTGCTGGAGCGTGTCCAAAGGACAGTGAAGCTGGTGAAATGTCTAGAGCACAAGCCCTGTAAGGAGCAGCTGAGGGAACTGGGGTTATTGAGGCTGAGGAGAGACCTTATTGCTCTCTCCAACTATCTAAAAGGAGATTGTAGCAAGGTGGTGGTCAGTCTGTTCTCCCAAGTAACAAGTGATAGGACAAGAGGAAAGGGCCTCAAGTTGTGCCAAAGGAGGTTTGGGTTGGACATCAGGAAAAAATTCATTACTGAAAAGGCTGTCAAGGATTGGAACAAGCCCAGGAAAGTGCTGAGGTCACCATCCCTGGAGGTATTTAAAAAACATGTAGATGTGCTGCTGAGGGGCATGGTTTAGTGGTGGACTTGGCAGTGCTAGGTTAACAGTTGGTCTTAATGATCTTCAAGGTCTTTACCAACCTAAATTATTCTATGTGCTTTGAGAAAGTTGACCTTGAAGATCATACAGTTGTCCTGAACTACTCCTGAAAACCCAGTTAAGGATATGACCTATCTAGCGAGACTGGATTTTTCTTGGAAATAAAATCCTAACATTATAAGCTAAAAGTTAATACATTTGGAGTAGAACTCAGATACAAACGAGAATTCCTATAATAGAACACCAACTACATCCAGATCGAGTAAACATTCCTTTATTATGTTTTCTTTGTTTCTAACTCTAATGTCTGTGCTGAAACATGAAATCTGAAATACGAATTAGTCTACAGTGCTGCAAACATTACATAACTGTATCTGACTCAAAACAAGATCTATGTGAATAGAAATCGTTTAGGGTACCATTGAGATCTGTAAGACCCAAACCAAATGCACATTTGTGGCCTAAGTGAACAGCTAAAAGAATCGATAATAGTAGTGGGCATCTGGGTTTTCCAGAGTGTTCTTAGTCACTGGGAAAAGTGAAACTCCACTGGGTCTTCTGAGGCATAACTGGTCCCTGAAACATCCTTGAACAGCATCTGGAATGAAGGGAATCCAGGAACATTTTGATGGAAATTGTAGGTGAAATGCTGCAAGCCTTATCAAAAGTTACCTGATTCTTTTTGAGCAACCACAGTTCTGTTTTGTCAATGCCAGTGCTTACTAAGCTGTCTTTGTACAAACTGAATTCTCATTTAGGACCAAAATCTAGCTTTGTAATGGAAATAAAACAAGTCTGGGGATTGAGCTTGAGCACTGGGCTGCTGCTTGTTTCCAATATTTAGTTGCTGCAGTCTCCCTGGTGTGATTTCTGTCTATGCCACCTAGAACTCTGGAACCTTTCTCTCTCCTGGCATGTTTTGGGTGATACCATATGCCAGGGGCTATTTCCAGCAGGCAGTGTAGGTAAGACCACACTTCTGTTTCCTTCCATGCTAATCACCCATACAACGCCATCCCAGCCGGTCTTGTAGCCTCAAATGCCATCATGCCACGCAGCAGGACAGGAAATGCATGCCTTCATTTTCATAGCATGAAAATAATGTCCTTGTAGCTGTGATACAGACCTCACTTTGGACAAAAAAATCTCAACAATATCTTAATGGCACTAGCATGCTATGTAGGACTCAGAGGAGCATAACTAAGAATATTCCAGAGTCAAAATATAAGGTAAAATGTTCTGGAAGAAAGAGTGTGAGCTACGCTTGCAAATGAGAACTGTTTCACCATGATCCTGATTATTTTATTTTTTAATTATTTTTTTTTCAGGGACACTGGTTTCCAGAGAGTCAAGTGGAAGTGTACAGTGTGTAAGGTCAGTGCATTAGACTTGTTCCCCATGGTGGTTGTTTACACTTTATTCCACGTAATATGCATATTATTCCATCTAGATAGACTGTTCTTTGCTTCCTGCCAAACCAAGTGTGCTGCTGAATAACTGAGTCATGCATGTGTATCCAAGCTAAATCCCATGTTCTTATCTCACTTGCACACACCCACAGTTGACTTAAGGAGGACCACGATTAGAACACTGAAGTCTAGCATAAAGGTGTTGGAAGATTGGAGTTAATGTTGACTGTGCTTTATGGCTCTAGAAACCACAGCAAAACCATGACTGATGCTCTCCTTTCTGTATTTTGTCTGACCAGTGGTGCTATAACACAATCAATCTGAAGCAGTTCTTTCTTCCTCTTTGTTTATTGTTTAGCTATTGACCTTTCCATTTAAACTGTGCTCTGAAGACAGAGTTACGAATTTTCTCATGGTCTCTCCTGCAGTGCTTATAAGCACATCACAGAAATTCCAATTCTCAAAGATTTCCTGCTCTGATATAATCTTTCAGCATCTCATGGAACTTTGCCAGGAAGTTTCACAGGTACAGACAGCAGAGAAGTTAGAATTGGAAATCTGGGATTTGGCTCCTTCCAGCTCCAAATGGAAGTGCATGTGCTTCATGGTTGCAGGAAGCGCTCAGGTTGTTTTCACTCCCTTGTTTGAGTTCCTGCAATCTGTTCCAGTCCCTTTGCTGCTCCAGTGCTAACCACACTGTCTGTAACAGCACCATGCTAGATCTGTTTCCAGTGTCACGTCTCCTGATTACAGCCCCTTTTCTCTTTCACCCAGATTAGTGCCAAAGTTCAGCTTCAGCACCATTACCTTCCTCGCTGCTTTTTCCGTTGCTCTTTTCTCAGTCAATCAGCTTCACTTTTCAGTGCAGCCTGGTGTGTTCCTTCTGTGCCTGGTCTTACCGAGTAAGACTATTTCCCAGTAACACCATCTGACCAGCTTCTTTTTGGTCTCATCTCCAGTGCCTCTGTTTGTGTGCTGGTGAATAAAGTCCTTTCTGAAAGCAGCAGAGGAGAAGCCAGGTGCTTGTTGCTTATAAGGAGTGTCTGGCTTTGCTTAAGTTTGGCCTGGAAGCAGTGTGTGCTCAATTACTGGTAGGAAGTGATGTGTGTGCCATCTGGCCTCCTCGAAGTATAGTGGGAGACTGGAGTATACAAGCTGGAGATATTAATTTATAAAATCTAAAGTCCAAATGCAAACAAATCATATTCTAACCTCAGGAATTGTGATGTCCCACATAGGGGAAGAAAAAACACCTGGTGGTTAAATTTCATGTCTGTGGCTCAAGAAATGGTGTAGCTAGCGTTCTTAAAAAATAGATCAGTGGGACATGGGCAAAAACTTTGTTGTGGCTAAAACTGGGTGGGAAAAAAACTTGACTGAGGAAGATGCCTAGCATGGACAGTTTTGCCTTACCTTGTCAAAAGTCACTGAATTTACTTTTGCCTGCAAAATTTGCTAACGTATACTAATTGGCAGCATCAGTGTCGCCACTTAAATGTGTTTGTCATGGGTCTAAGCAAGAATAGTGTGTTACCTGAGGAATGTATTTGATCCACAGATAGAAAATTACTATGCTGTAGTATCTTGTTTACTATGTTATGACTGAAAACTTTTCTATCTGAAAAGGTAGGAGTTTTCTAGTGTCTCAATTGAAAATTACATTTTAAAGATGTTTGTATTAACTGATAATTTCTTATTTTAAGTGTCTGAGGAAAACAAGAAACATGGAAGGTCATAAGTAGTAAGTACCCTGGTCATTTTTTCTTATTCTAAAGTGTTTGGTGTGTTGATTTGTCACTTTCTGAGTCTACCACACATTATGTTCTAATATTTGTATGAAGTCACTGGTAGACATTCTGTTTAAAAAGAATAAAATTTTTAAAATTGCGGAAGAATGGAAAAACAAGCGATTTGACTAGATAGAAAAATAGCATGTTATCANGCATAACTAAGAATATTCCAGAGTCAAAATATAAGGTAAAATGTTCTGGAAGAAAGAGTGTGAGCTACGCTTGCAAATGAGAACTGTTTCACCATGATCCTGATTATTTTATTTTTTAATTATTTTTTTTTCAGGGACACTGGTTTCCAGAGAGTCAAGTGGAAGTGTACAGTGTGTAAGGTCAGTGCATTAGACTTGTTCCCCATGGTGGTTGTTTACACTTTATTCCACGTAATATGCATATTATTCCATCTAGATAGACTGTTCTTTGCTTCCTGCCAAACCAAGTGTGCTGCTGAATAACTGAGTCATGCATGTGTATCCAAGCTAAATCCCATGTTCTTATCTCACTTGCACACACCCACAGTTGACTTAAGGAGGACCACGATTAGAACACTGAAGTCTAGCATAAAGGTGTTGGAAGATTGGAGTTAATGTTGACTGTGCTTTATGGCTCTAGAAACCACAGCAAAACCATGACTGATGCTCTCCTTTCTGTATTTTGTCTGACCAGTGGTGCTATAACACAATCAATCTGAAGCAGTTCTTTCTTCCTCTTTGTTTATTGTTTAGCTATTGACCTTTCCATTTAAACTGTGCTCTGAAGACAGAGTTACGAATTTTCTCATGGTCTCTCCTGCAGTGCTTATAAGCACATCACAGAAATTCCAATTCTCAAAGATTTCCTGCTCTGATATAATCTTTCAGCATCTCATGGAACTTTGCCAGGAAGTTTCACAGGTACAGACAGCAGAGAAGTTAGAATTGGAAATCTGGGATTTGGCTCCTTCCAGCTCCAAATGGAAGTGCATGTGCTTCATGGTTGCAGGAAGCGCTCAGGTTGTTTTCACTCCCTTGTTTGAGTTCCTGCAATCTGTTCCAGTCCCTTTGCTGCTCCAGTGCTAACCACACTGTCTGTAACAGCACCATGCTAGATCTGTTTCCAGTGTCACGTCTCCTGATTACAGCCCCTTTTCTCTTTCACCCAGATTAGTGCCAAAGTTCAGCTTCAGCACCATTACCTTCCTCGCTGCTTTTTCCGTTGCTCTTTTCTCAGTCAATCAGCTTCACTTTTCAGTGCAGCCTGGTGTGTTCCTTCTGTGCCTGGTCTTACCGAGNTAAGCAAGAATAGTGTGTTACCTGAGGAATGTATTTGATCCACAGATAGAAAATTACTATGCTGTAGTATCTTGTTTACTATGTTATGACTGAAAACTTTTCTATCTGAAAAGGTAGGAGTTTTCTAGTGTCTCAATTGAAAATTACATTTTAAAGATGTTTGTATTAACTGATAATTTCTTATTTTAAGTGTCTGAGGAAAACAAGAAACATGGAAGGTCATAAGTAGTAAGTACCCTGGTCATTTTTTCTTATTCTAAAGTGTTTGGTGTGTTGATTTGTCACTTTCTGAGTCTACCACACATTATGTTCTAATATTTGTATGAAGTCACTGGTAGACATTCTGTTTAAAAAGAATAAAATTTTTAAAATTGCGGAAGAATGGAAAAACAAGCGATTTGACTAGATAGAAAAATAGCATGTTATCAATTTCCTACTTCATGGAAAGAAGTGTATGAACTTTTGTATTTCAAGAAGTGTATCCATGGCCATCAACTTCAGAATAAAAGTACTGCCTTCTCTTAGATATATTTTTCTGATTGTTTAACAAAATATGTCCATGATTACCTGGCACGAAATCCATTTTAAAAGGTACTGGCAAGTGTCTAACAGTAAAAATTGTCCACTGAATTTTTCAGTAATGTGATTACCGAAAATCTTTCGTTATCTTAAGCATAAGCAGGAGCCAGTAAATTTTCCAAATGAAATTAGAAGCTGATTTTGTGTGTAGTGTTAAAAGATATACCTCTTATTCCTTCAATTGGTTAATCAGTCTCTGATTCAGTAATCTGTATTAATCATAGCTTTTTTTTTTGTGACTTTGTATTAATAACTCATCTTTATTCTTTACACCATGCTCCCAGAATTTCTAGTGACCTCTAGTCAAGTAGATATCAAGGCTGGTTGATATCACATGAATTATGGTGTTTTCTTCACTTGATCACTGAACTGAGATATCAGTTATTTGCACAGCTGTAGCAGAAGTTAAAGCACACAATTAGCCAGATGGGTAGGGTCTTTATACTACCTTCTGAGAGGTTCAATTTTTTTGTTGTTATTATTTTAAAAGTAATGTGATTTTTATTAAACTCTCATAGTCTGTTTTATCATCATGCAGGAAGATCTTCTTGTTATTTATTAGAGGTTGTAGACTTTGTATTTTAAAGATGCAGCCTATATCAGGTCAATATATGCTTCACCTGACTTGATGGCTGTCTGTTGTCAGAGTGTATAATGGTTTGTTTGTGCAGAGTTCCACAGGAAATATAAGATGTTTTGAGTGTGTGGTTTATTTTGTGCTGTAATATCAAAAAGGCCTTTNAAGTGTTGTGTATAAGTGCATTTTTAATTTTGTTCTTGCTCACTTCTAGTTTAATTTCTTACCGTCTCTTTGGTGATGAAGGCACTGTCTCCTAACTTGCTGATTAAAAATAAGTGAAGCAAGTAACAAACCCCTGTGAAACAAACTTCCTTTTCAAGTTAAACTGTGTCACTAGTAACTATGTAGGGCAGATGTGCCACTCTTTTGGGGAACACGTGTATCAATGGCTTCTGGTTTCAGAATGGCTGGTCACAGAAAGCATCTCTCAATCTCAGT
>VYZX01022977.1:321-13645 GCA_013401335.1 Brachypteracias leptosomus
TTATAGAGTGTGGCAGGAAGGGGAGTGGAATAGCTGCTCCACCTGTCCCTCCCCTTCCCCAAACCTTATATCACAACATATAGTTTAAAAAATAAACAAGCAATATCACCACCCTCCACCCTGCAACATTACCAAGAAAAAAACTCCAAAACAACAGCAACAAAGAACCCAAACTTAGAAGTCAAAGGCACTAATACCTAATATGTTGTTGCATCATTCATACCACTGACTTTGAATTTCAACTAAATGTTTTCTCAACATGCTTGCTAAAATGGAACACAGTCCTTAGTTTAGGTTCAACATTGACCATGGATATTAACTACCATGGGCCACTATTTACAGAAATTGCTACAACTGCTCTTGCCATGCTAAAATGGTTCTTTACAAATGACATCGAGTTTGGATAGAAATTTGAGACTGAGATTACCAGAATCAGTAATTCTGCATTACCAGGCAGAAAAAATCCTTATTCACTGGATTCAGCAGTCCATAGGTTTTGGGTCCCACTGATGAAGAACAGCAGAGCTGTCAATATTGATACAATCAGAAATATCATTATATACTATCACTCTCCCCCCCCAACCTCTGTCAGCAAGGCAAGGGGGAGAGAAAAGAAGAACCCGTGGGTTATAATAAGAAGCAGTTTTAATAAACAGCAGAGAAAACAAGGCTGCGCGCACACAAAGCAAAAGCAAGCAAAGCTGTTACTCTCTACTTCCCATCCGCAGGCGGTGTCAGGCCTGTCTCGGGAAGCAGGGCTCCAGAACACGTACTGGTTACTCGGAGGACAAGCGCCTTCCCCCGAATCGCCCCTGTCCTCCTTCTGCCCCCTCCCTTTATAGTTGAGCTGATGTCATATGGTATGGAATATTCTATTGGTCAGCTTGGATTGGCTGTCTGGGTTGTATCCCCTCCTAGATCTTGCTCCCCCGTACCTTTGGTGCTGTGTGAGCCCTGCTAGTCGTAACAGGGGTCTGTTATCAACAGCCTCTGGCTCCCCGTACTGCAGTATGAGGGCTGTATGGGGAAAATCAGCTCAGCCAGACCCACTACAAGTGCAAAGACCTTGAACCAGCTCTTTTCTCAGGTAAGCTAAGGCGAACTTGTTGTCAAGCTTCACTTTAAATTGACAGCAGTAGGTAGCAGGAAAGACAAAAGTTTTTCATGATGACTGACAATGTCCTGTTACAGCACAGTTGTATTCTGACCGGTATATCATCAATAACACCCAGGTCCAATTGTCATCTTTCAGGGATGTAACAGACAATCACGATTCAAAATCTGTTTCTCAGAACTGTTTTGTGTTTATTTACTTCCCCAGTCAAAATACTTGTTTCTGAAAGTTGTATCTTCATGTTTTATCTCTTAAAATGCAAATTTATTTAAAAAAACCCCAAACCAAACAACTCCTTTACAGTCAGAGTAAATGTGTTACTCCTTCTCATATCTTTTTTATTAGTATCAGTACTAGACACTTTCTTTCCTAAGTAATTTACAGTGAAATATAACCCTCCACTTTGTCTCTCTGTGTGTACATCTGTATTAATGTAGTACCTCCAAAGATATCTAATCACAACAGTGTACAAAATTATGCTTGATATTTGAGAACTGTTTTCATTCAGATTAATTTATCCCTTCAGTTCTCCTGAGAAAACAATCTCAGTGAAGACTAATCCCTGAGTGATTATTTGAGTTTAAACCACAGGTGCACCAAATCTTTTTATTCTTCCTGTAGAGAGATCTTTGAACATCCCCATATCTGCTTTGGTAGCAGCAATTGGTTTATAATAGCAGCCTTGGACAAAATATGCACAAAGTCTTGAAAGCAATCCAAAAATATCTCCTATTTATGTTACGGTGTTGTTTAAAAAGAATTCACTGTACTATAATCTTATATCGTGGGTGATAGAAGACATTTATGCAATTTTGATATAACATTAAAAGTTATTTCTATAGTACAGTTCTGGAAAGGCAATATATTGCCACCTTTCCCTCTCTCATTGTCCATCTTGAAATAACCTTGCCGTTTGCATAATTTTAAAGAATACTTTGGATTTGGTTTTAGCCTGAATATACTACAGAAAATATATGCATAGTTAATTTATCCTTGTCTTGGTTTCACTGGGACAGAATCATATGCCTGTCACAGTCTTCAGGCCATGAAACGTTTGGAGTCAGCCACGGCAGCTGACCTGAGTTGGCTCACAGCTGTTTCTCATACAACCTGTCTTAGACCCAATGCTTAATTCTATGGAGGAAAGAAAGGAAGTGGTTATAGATAACTGATCTGTAGAAAAAGAGCATATGGAAATATTACTACAATAACTTATGTTAAATGTGCCAATATTATAATATATAAAAGAGATATTATAACTTATAAGTATCTGTACGAATACATCATAAGAAATCATGTCTGTGTTTAAGATCATAAGGTTAGGAAGCATCTTTGGAAATTGAAATAACAGAGAAATAAAATTAAATTATTATTGATATTACGAAGCACATGTGGTATTCCATAATTTCTAACTTAATCATATTGGGTTGCACAAGTTATCAGAAACAGTTAAAAAACTGTCATGAAACATACTTCACAAATACTGTTTCATTCAAAATCAATTAAACAAAATTCTGCTAGGAGAACAATGTTACACTGTGATTTCAGCTTTACATACCTGTGTGTGGACTTTGTTGCGTGTTTGGGGAATTTTAAGAAATGTAAGTGCTACAAAAAAGAAAGAAAACATTTTTAAAATTTTGAATTCACAGTAGAAGTTTAAGTTACAAGCAATTTTTTTTTGTTGTTGGGAATTGTATGTTCTACAGAGTAAGTGGAACATGAACACAATTATAGATTTAAACAAATGTAATTAATTTTGCTCAAAGATTAAAAATTATATTTGTCTAATAACTTCAAGTATTAGTCAATAAATTTAAAGTAAATTTTGACAGAGATCAGTTAAATAAGTACTCAATAAAATTCTTGTGTCAAGAAAATTTTTTCAATAAAGTAAAAAGAAAATTATCCTAAAATAGATAGGTAAGTATTAAGATTCAGGCCTTTTGACAAATTGTTTGCAAAGTAGGTTTTCATTTGTATTTTAAAATAATTATGTAGACCAAAGGAAACTTGCAACATTGCAAAACCTTCTTGTATATTACTAAAAACATTGCAGTAACCTCATTGGACTCAAACCCTAAATAACAACAATTTAACTGACTATTTTGTAAATGTTACACTACTACCAAAATCGACATAGTAACCCATACTTTGTTAATAACAGTGCTGGTGTAGTGAAAAGCTTATGAAGTCTCTGACAATAAAAGAAAATCTTTATGCTGAACAACATGTCATAAAACATAGTCTTTCATCTCCTCAATGTTCTGTTTTTCCCCATTTTGGGGAAAAAGAGAGAATGCTTTTATCATCTTATTTTAATAAAACTGAATCACTTATGCTAGGAAGCACTAAAGTGTTACCTAACCAAGCTGGTTATTTTTTCCACTACTCATATGTTTGAAGCCTATGGCTCATTTACAAAACTATTGCTTAGAGGATGTGCGCCAGGGATTTTCTGGTACAGAATGAGTGGGTACTGGTAGATACTAATTTATAATCAAGTTGATGTTTTATATTAAATGACAAATGAATGTGGCACTCCAGATTGATATCACAGTTATACCACTTTGTCATGAAACAATTACTTAATGTCGATGAAAAAATTATTTAAGAAATTAGCTCTTAGGGACAAAACAATTTGTGTTTTGAGGCAGATGTTCAAATCTCATTGTGCAATCAACTACATTTTCAGAAAATCCCTGCAAAGTAACCAAGGCTTAGTTCATTATTTCCACAGCCTAATACATATTTTAACAATACTGAGGACTAGTTGTAGTATTTACTCAAAGCAAAGAATACTACCTACTTCATCTTCTATCTTAGAGGATTTTCAGAATAAGTTTTGTTCAGACGAATATTTGTTTGCAATTAAGTGAAAACATTTTTCAACCTTAAGGTTATTCCTTGTTCTCAGCAAATATTTGCCTCTAGACTTTACAGATGTAACAACATTCCCTAGTGATGTTTGGGAAAATCCTATGATGACATTGCTTAATGGAATACTACCACTAAAGCATCACTCTACCTAAACATATTAAAAAGTGACATTAAACACTGCATACTATCAAGTCTGAGTCACAGAACCCTATATATATCTTCCCAGTTGCACCATACTGTGCACCATTCCAATCATGCTGTTTAACTGTGTTCATATGAAATTTCTACCTTTTAGCTCTTGATACCCTACCTTTAATGCTGTGGAGTGTCATATGATCAAGTGACAGAGCTGTTTAATATAAAATAGTCATTGACCTGCAAATAACTGTTCCTTCATTAGCATTATTTCACTGGAAAACATAATACCTCACCATATTTCACTTTTAAATAAATAAAAAGTAAATAAATGGTGAGTATGAGCAAATTTTTATGACTAATCAGGTTAATAAGTAAGTTTAGGTTCAGTTTAAAGTTGAGAAAAATATTTTATTGTATTATAATAGCATACTAGTGCTTTATATCATACATCACAGTGTTTGACAAACAAAAAGGCCGTTCTGCATCTCAAGTCACTTACAGCTCAAGCTAATGTAGAGATACAGGAAATAGCATATGGGTAGAGGTTCTGCCATGAAACAAAGCATTTTTCAGATGCGATACTCAATGCTTAATGATAAAAATATTTTAAGAACACTTCTGAAGTTTCTTTCTCAAGACCTTGGGTAGAGCTAAATTTATTTATTTAAAATATAAAATATCCTTAGTTCCATTTATGCCATTTTACCATTATCATTTGGAGATCTGGGTGGAGAGGAACCTAATGAGTTCAATAAGGGCAAGGGTAGAGTCCTGCACCTGGGGAGGAATAACTTCATGTACCAGTACAGGTTAGAGGCTGACCTGCTGGAAAGAAGCTCCACAGAGAAAGACCCTGGAGTCCTGTCAGACAAGTTCACCATTTGCCAGCAGTGTGCCCTTGTGGCCAAGAAGGCTAATGGTATCCTGTGGTGCATTAAGAAAAGTGTGACCAGCACGTTCAGGGAAGTTCTCCATCTTGATATTAATTATAATATGCAATTTACAGTCTCATTGATTGACTTTCCTTATGAAAAATGAAAGGAAAATTGGATTATTTAGACTTACTCTTCCTTTTCTATTACTATGATAAAGTTTTGACATAAATAAATTTCTTAACAAACTTCATTCTTTTGTCAAATGTGGTGATGACAAAAATGTTTAGGGTAACCAAATTAGTTTTGAAAGAATAAAGTAAGAATATATTTTTCCTGATTACTGCGTGTTTTTAGAATGACTTTTTGGGGGTCAAGAATCTTTGAATAAGACTGTCATGTAAAGGGATATGGGTTTGATATATGGCTGAGAGAGGCACTCCCATTGAGTCACAAGGTTCAGGATGAGCCCTCTTGCTTTCTAGACTTCCTCTCAGGGAGGAGCCTAGGTGTGGCTAAATCCACTCTTGGTCCCAGACTTGGCCAACAGTTTATGACTAAGGATTATTATGTGTAGTCACTTATTAAAGTCAATATTTGCCTGCTTCAGAGCCCTGCCAAGGACTTTCACTAAGACAATTTTGCAAAGATAGGTATTTTATTTGAGTGACAGATACAACAGTTTCAGAATTGCCACTGATAAATACACTTATTGCAAAAATCAAGCTCGAATTACTAATTCCCAGGTAGCACCAACAAAGTTGGAGGCACAAGTCTTACGAAAGAGGTGTCCCTGCTGGGGGAGGAAAGAGGTTCTGGCATGTCAATCCATCTTTTCCTCAAAATAAAAGTTCCTAAATGTCAGATTTATACTCTTGATAAGGTGGGACTAAGTCATATACCAGGTACTGATTAGCTCTGAACAAAGCTTGCTATATTGTTGATGAGGCAGGGACAGGGAGGATGAGGCCAGTGTTTGGTACAGAGGTGAAGTTGTTACACAGTGAGGCTTTAACGATTGAACTAATACAACATCAGGCCATGAGGCTTTTGCCTCACTCCAGGTGCTACTCAGCTGTTACAGATGACAGGCCTTTCAACCACAAGACCTCCATATCTGTCCTGTGCTTTGGCCACATAAGCAAGTTGCTCACCTCCTATCCTTGCTTAAGCCTGGAGCAAGAGAAGAACTTCTCCAGACTTAGCAATTCTCCACTGGCTTGAGGTGGCTCTGGCTTGAGGTGATCCTGCATCTCAACACAGCAAGACTCTTTTCGACACTGAATTTACCATTCATGCATTTCTCATGATCTCTGACCTGTAGACCTGCAGTAAAGATGATGGAACGTTTTATTTCTATAGTTCTGTTGAGCATGGTAAGACACTGGAACAGGTTGCCCAGAAAAGTTGTGGATGTCCCATCACTGGAAGTGTTCATCAGGTTGGATGGGGCTTTGAGACATCTGTTCTGGTGAAAGATGTACATGCCCATGGGAGAGGGGTTGGACTGGATAATCTCTAATGGTATCTTGCAATCTAAGACATTCTATGATTCTGTGATTATATTATTTCATTTTAATTTTCATGAAGGAAAATATTGTGGACAACTCTAAATGTTGCTATACTGAACAGTTTTTAGGTTATATACCTATTTAATGGAAGTTAGAAGCCATTCATGAATTTCAGATACATATCTAGAGTTTATATAAAAATTATTTAGCACATTTTTTCTTCTATGAGGTTTGTTTTATTGACATTATTTGAATGTGCAGAAAAAACTGTACAATTTACTATGATATGATTGTTCATATTTTCCCAGAATAGAAAATAGGTTCAGAATAAGTTTCGAAATTACATAAGGCTTTGAACAAGTTTCACATAGTTATGGTGTTTTGCAAGACAAATGCGTAGGTGTCTATTAGACATTGTCATTCAGGTTTTCTCAGTTTGCTCAAAGATTGCTTGTGATACTCTCAATATGTATGGGAAAGTCTTAGAATAGATGAGTTATTATTGAAACTGAGTTTTGTGAAGAAATTATAATATATGATAAGGAATGATGTTAATAAACAATGCCTCAAATAATATAGCAAGAAAAAAAGAAAAATATGACCTCTGTTTACCTTCACCGCTTTTAAATACAGCTGAGAACTGCAACAGGCCAAAGATTGATTTTAGTTTAGATTTTATTCTGTGCTTCATCAGCCACACAGACACAAAAAAATCCTTAATAAACAAATGCTTTAAGTGATTCTGAAAAATTTCACATGAACCTGCATTTTAAAAGACAATGTGTGAATTCTGATGTACAGATTCTCCAGTCTGGATCAAATCTAGTTTTGTTTCACTCTGCCATTAACATGACTGTTAGACCTGAAATGTGACAATTTCCTTTCCCTGCCATTTCTTCAAAATTTAACTCTGATCAGCATTTAAAAATGTGCAATACAGTATTTACAGCTTTATCTTCCCTGTACAGTAGATAAGAACCCAAAATGTAACATTTGAGCCCTCAAGCTGGCTGTACTATCTGACAGCATCAACTGAAATGAGAACACAACTGTTACTACCAACACAGCAGTACGTTCTGTTTTGTTAATTTACTTTCTGATTCCATTTTGATTGCTATGAAATTGCTTCAAAATGGCACCAATTTATATCATACCAGAAGAAAAAATGGTTAATATTCATTAAAGGAAATTCTATCCATTAAGCACTGTTTGTTTGTTTGTTTTTTCCTTTTTGAAAATATTATTTTTGTTACATTGTTTACATTTTTAACACTTTAATTACCAAAAGACTTCACCTATTTTGGATAGATATTTTCATATTATTTCTTTCAATCACTTCTGCAAGCTTCTGCTAATTGTTTATGATTCATGGTATAAAAAAAAAATAATCTGTCAAGAATTGTTTTACCCTTCTCAGCTTCCACCTTTTGCACAGTTATCCCTTCTCAGCTCAAATCTTGCTCCCTCTGGGGTTTCACAGCAATTCCAATGATCAGTTAAGGAATATACTACTTTAAGTCACATTACTAAGCTAGGTTGAAACCTTGTATTTCAATGGGAAACCCTCTCCAAATGATTCCATACAGATTCTGGCAGATTTATCTTTAAAATTATTTACAAATCCAGCATTTAAGAAGATGACACAAGCTTCTTAGGGTTTCAGCAATTCAATTCTTTGGCTTTAATGCCCAGCTTCAAGAGCTCATGCAGCGTTGCAAGATTCATTGCTTGATTGTGTCAGAACTTTTAGACAGAATTTTCTCTATTGTTTTTTCTTAGAAATCATTCAAGTTTTTTTCAGTTCTGCTTTCAAACGACTGCATCTGTTCACAATTTTTTTTCGAAGTTCTCTCTCTCTATGTATCTAAAAGCCTTCCTGGGTGTGTTTAACTCTAAAAAGAAATACAGCAATTCATTTTCTTTCTAAAATAGATTTAGCTTATAAAAGTTCTGTTTGAGTTTTTGTTTTAAGTGTGAATGAATAGTTAACAGTCAACAGAATAACTTTACATAAGATTCCACTAACAGAATACGAACAGTTAATTAGTACTTGCAAAAGCAACAGTATCAAAAGAATAATCCCTGTTTCATATCATTAGTTGGTAGCATTCATCTTTGATGTAGGAACGTTCAAAAATCCTGTTCTTCAAAAACTGTCTGCATATATAGCTCTTGATCTGAATGAAATTTCATCAAATCAGCTACTTGTTTCTTTTCAGCATACCATGCAAGTCACTGTACAAATCATATAGCTATTTAACCTAGCTATTCACAGTTCAACATGGCAAAACAGGACATATAAAAGAAGCAAGAAATCGAGCATTATCCATGATTTTTGGCTGAGCTGATTTGAAGACAAACAGAAAACTCACAGATTTCTTGTATATGCAAAGTCTTGAAGAAGAAATAGTCTTTATCTACCTAGGACTACAAGTATCCATGGTGGAACTACCTTTTTTCATTTCTTTGTTTTATAGTACACTGTGTCGATGCTATGGTTTAAGTAGATAAAATAAAAAAATAAAGTCTCTATATATGCCTTATACTTGTTGTCTATCAGACAAATCTCTGGGCTAGTGAGGAAATAAAGTATTCTTTTTCTAAGAGTAGCAGAGCAGACATAACTATGGTGTTTGGCAAAAGATGATTATGTGTAGCAAGCTGTCTCAAAAAGAGAAAAAAACCCCGAACATGTGGTATAACCTTAGTGCAATCCAGGGAAAGCTTTGAAGACTGCTAAAGTAAAGGGAACGGTTAGAACAGAAATCATCAAATCTGTAAAGTTACATACATTAGGATACAAATGTACAGGGATAGGCTTTTTTACTTACTCAATTTCACATACATAACTTTTAGAGATTAAAGTCTTCAATGACTTTTGATGAATATAGTGATGGTCAGTTCTACCTCAAAACAGGCTGAACTCTAAGCAGAATCTTCCAATTTTTCAAATAGGTCTTCTCTTCTGACTATAATCTTAATGAAAATGCAGGTAACTCCTCATATATCTTCTCTATCATCAAGTCCTCTTTTACTCTATCACTGCACAGATTTTCTTATACCCTTAACCTATTTCCAAGACTGGCAGAAAATATTCTATTCCCTTCTGGTCTACCAATTTCAGCAAAATTACTGTTCAGTGCTTCCAGTGGAGAATGACCATAAGGAAGTTCTTCCAGCAATAACAGTAATGTGGTTATGGAAAAGTCTCTGACATTTTGTGCTATGAGGGAGGAAAAAAGGACAAGTATTCATCCTTCCCCACCTCCTCATCACTCACATCTGAGGACAACAGCAGCTAGGACAGAAACTCCGATTTCTCTGCTAAATAATATTTGGGGATTTTGCCCTTCCCATCTCCTTCACAGAATGCTGAGATCCTGAAAAAATCACATTAGTTTTACTGGTGGCCTTTTAATAGCCCAAGCATTTTAATGAGTTATTGAAAACTCTCTCAAAACCCTCTTCTTCAATAGTCATCTTCAGGCACAGATTCCCTCCCTGTTCATCTACATGCTCCCCACCTTCCTACTGCAGGCATATCTTTCTTGTATATGCTAATAATTTGTACTCTCTTTGAAGATTTTTAGAAGAGAAGCCTTTAATCTTACTACACATCTGCTTGGATTTGCTTTTTAATCTACTATATCTTTACACTTTGCATTCTTAACTAGTTCTTCTTATTATTTATATGATTTTAATAAAGTGTCCTACTCAAAATATAAGAAATTCATGGAACTTCTCCTAAAGTTGATTTTTCTTTCCTCCAGCTATCCTTGTCACCTTTTCCTCAGTTTCCTATCTTGTTAAGACTTAGTTTCTAACTAACTTTAATAGATGTTTGAAAACAAGAATCTTGTCAAATGTAGTAATAATAGCATAGAAATACATACAGATCAAATGATGTAAAACCCCAAAAGCTGATCTACATTTTGATTTCCTATACAAAACAAATTATCTGAAGAGATTGCTGGACTTGGCGGAAAATAGTAGGTACTTGGATCAATTCTCTCATCTCTTTACTCTGTAAGAATTCTTCTCTAAACTTTGTATTTTAAGATAATTAAAGATGTTTCTTTTTCTTTTAGAGATACATAAAATAATTTAAGATACTTTTTATTTCTTTCTTCAGTGCTGGTTGGTTTTGTTTTGTTTTGTTTAAATCTTTGACACATGCTTCTGTGAAGTTCTTCACAAATTATCTTTTTGTACTGTGAAGGCTAGACCGCTGCAGTAGTACCTGAGAAGTTACTGAGGTCATTCATTGCCACTGCAGCCTTTTGTCACAGACTGGCCCACAGCCATACTATTAAGCTTTCAGACTCCAGAAATGCATGGCTTCATGTAAACTGCCCACTAAGAGTAGCATCTGACCAATCTCCCAAACTGTGCATAAGAATTATTGGGGAGAATAATTTTAATGGAGTGAGAGTGTACTAGGATCTGCAGTTTGAATATATAGATAATTGAATGCTAATGTCAAGAATGTTTCATGACACAGTTTACTTTATTACTGATGACATAAATTTAGCGTTTAAAAAGTGTCAGAACCATTCCATTCCCATAAATCACTCAGTCCAGGAATGATACTTGCTTTTTGTTTGCTTGTTGCAGAATTTGATATAAGGGGATCATACCAGCTTCTCAGGCCAAATCAACATCCTTGCTGAAAATTCTTCCATAGCATTGATACACACTAACTAACTGACGTATTTTTTCATTTCATAATCAGTGTTTTATTAGTTCTACTTTTGCTCTTTGGAAAATCTCACATGATCATGTAATAGTTTTCAGCAAAGATGTATTGACATAGGCAATATGCGGCTCTTAAAAAAATGAAAAGAAGAAAGGGAGCTGGAGAAGGTTTGCCAGAGGAAGACCTATGGATATTCAAGATACAAAAAAAAAAAAAAAAAAANAAAAAAAAAAAAAAAAAAAAAAAAAAAAGGAGGAATAAACAATGCCAATACATTACTACTTCTTGCTAATTCCTTGTCCTGCCTTGCTGTTCAAAGGGACTTTAGAAATCAAAGTAAATAATGTTTATTTATCTGTCCTTGAAAATAAGTATTTTGATAGAAGAAAAAACATAGGATACTCAAGTAACACTTTATTCCTTGCTGCCATGCATTGATATTCACCTAGTTTTAGTCATCATGAAATGTTAGTGATCTGGATGAAGCTGGTTCTCTGGGAATCCTTAACAGTCAATGGAAGGAGGAAGGAATGGGGAAAGCACCTCCAGAGCATAACTCGTCTTTCCTCTTTTAAATACTTATATGACAAGTCTAGTGTTTTCTTCCTTTCTGTGAAGGAAATTTCAAAATTAAGTTTAGATTAGACTGTCCTAATTCTTCTTCAGATATCTATGTCTTAACCTTATTTGCATTTCTTGCCTGAACACAGACTAATAAAATTGAGTTTTGACATAATGAAGACTGAAATACCAGAAAGAACATTTTTTTTCCTTTCTGAGATTTGTCAAATGATTGTCTGGAACATAGCAGTCTATTGATTTTTCTTGTATCAACTTAACTTCCACTCCTGTGCTCCTTTATTTTGCTAAAATGCTTCAGCAACTTTTCAGTTACATATTTAGCTCCTTTATCTGTTCTTTTCTGATGATATGGGTTAATATTTTTTAACTGTGTCTGTGTAATAATATCATTTGGGAAGAATTATCACAGAATATGTGAGAACAATAGCTAAATTTCCACATCTATCACATACACTTAAAGTCAATTAAATGCTTTATGTTCCATTTTGTACTCCCCAAAATGCATTGACATACTGACTTTCCAGCAGTAAATCCAGCAAAACAACAGAACTTAAGAGGGCAGATGGAGAAAGTTAGTTTTGTTCAACCTTAAAAACGAAGGTTAATGGGTGACCTTATTGCTGCTGACAGCTGTCTTATGTGAAGATGTAGAGGAGACAGAGTGTATCCCTTCCTGTGAGACACTAGAGCCTGAGTAATAGGCCATGAATTGAAGTTGACATATGGATGAATATCACAACCAAGTAAAAAGACTAAGGCTCGCCAGAAGCCTCCTACTAGGGTCAAGGGCAAGACTGGGTTGGCCTCTGTGTTTGCCACCAAGAAGAACTTTTATCTCCGCTGCTGGCTGCAACCCAGTAGGTGTTGAGCAGTGGGGACACATGCCATACCAAACCTTGACATGAGGGATGGCTCCCTCTGAGAGCCATCCAGGAGGGGAGGCCAGGTCAAGTGTACCCCTACGGATGATGTGAAGGTTGTGGTTCATCCATGTGTCAGGGGACTGAGTGAAGTGCTAGGGCCTGAGGAGACCCTGAATTAAATCTGACATATGAATGAATCCCACAACCAAACAGTATACTGAAACAGAGAGAAAAATCCTCTGTTGGGAAACTAGCTGATTGTCTATGAGAACAGACACAGCTAGCCTGATATAGGGTGAGCAGAACCCAAAGAGGATAAAGGTGCCTCCTCCTTGTTCTTTCCCAGGTTTGGCCAACCTTGGATGGAATCCAAGGAGGGGGAAAAATAGCAGATGTCTCACTGCTGAAGTTTTCTGAGGTTGCCTATGCAACCTGAGTTGTTTATTCAGTAGTATAAAAGCTGGTCCTGCTTGCAGATAAGTCAAAAGCCATTCTGCGGGTGGAGACACCACGCAGGATTTTCCCCCATCATCGAGATGCTCTCTGCAACCAGAGTTCCCCAACGACAGTGGGACAGAGGGAGATATTGGAAGAGACATTGAAAGAGACAAAAGTAATGGATCTGATTGTCTACACCTTCAGAACAGGTTGTAGCTTGGTCATGTATC
>VYZX01022981.1:0-26882 GCA_013401335.1 Brachypteracias leptosomus
AGCATCCTTTTGCCCCTGCGAAACAAGATTGGCTTTGAAACAAGATTTGAAACAAGATTGGCTTCCTTCTAGAACAAGGGCCCTCAGGCTTGCTGTTTGACCTTTTAAGAGAGTTTCTGGCACTCCAAGAGACTCTGTGGACTGTTGTTACCCAGTACATCTACATCCTGTCAATCTTGAAAGCCTTAAATCCTAAGCAACGGTTCAGGCAGATCAGACCAGAGAACTTTGTGTAAAACTTCAGGTCTTTTTTCCCTGTTCAGCCAAATGATCTTTGGAAGATAATGCTCTTCTCTGCTTTTCCCTGACAGGGTTCTCCTTGACTGGATTAAAACCAAGTTAATTAACTTCTGGCTAAGCCCATCTCTAAGTACAGATAGCTCTAGATGCTGTATTTTTATTCCTAATTTTAGGGAGCGTGCTGATTACTGGGCTTGGGAGGCCTCTCCCAGGGTGGGGTATTGCTACTGTTTGGGCTGCAAGTAGGAGCATATTCATAGATGTTGAGACTTGTCCACCTCTCCCTCCTTGCTTTCAGCTGCTACAGTGGATGTTCAAAGGCTTTGCTACTTATTTTAGTCCAGAACAGGAAAACAAAGGCTGTAACTGCTGCACTTACCCCTTCCCTTCTCCCCACTTCCCTGTCTCTTCTGCTTTTCTCTCCTGAGGAGTTGCAAATGTTTGTGGTTAGAGGTTGGCAGTGGTGCCCCTGGGATGCAGAAATAGCAGTATGGACTTGGATTAGGAACTTGTCTACCTGATGTCCTGTCTCAAGCACTGACTTTGAACTGATGCCTGGGGAGAAGCATGAGAGTGATGTGACAGACCCGTTTCTGCCAGCGCACTTACCCAGTTTTTTGTGGCTTGGGCACTTTGCATCAGCCCTTTCTGAGGAGATTAACTTGTTTTCTTTTCTTCCTTCCTTCCCCACCACATTTCTCCCCAGATTACCAACATGATCCTTATGCTGAACACAATCCTTGCAGCACCATTTGCTGCCGGGAAGACCTGAATCCTTCTTTTCCAGTGCCTGCAGGCTGCTATGACTCCAAGGTAAATTGCCTCAATTTCAGGATCTCCTGACTGCTTGCTGCAGCCTGTGTGTTTAGCAGGTTTCCCTGCACTAAGGCAGGCATGACCAGGCTTATCTGTTCCCTCTTCATGCTGTCTCAGTACTGGGTCAGATCCTGAGATGATAATCCTCTGCAGAGTCCTATCTCCTGTCCCTGACACCAATCCTGGCACAGTGGTAGAGGGGGAGGTGTGCAAGATAATTATGTCCATGGGAGCTTGTGGTGTTTAGGGGTTAAACCCCAAAGCCTTGCAGCAGGAGGAGCTTAAGAGAAGGCTGAAATGAGTTTTCACATCACTTGGGGAAGGTGACTGTTGTACAGCCTGTCTCCTGGTGCCTGCCCAGAGCCCACAGGAATGTGTTTTCAGCCTCATTTTAACTTTACCTTTACAAAAGCCTGGCTCTCTAGTGAGTTGCTCTGCTCCAGGGCTCCAGCTCTCTGTGAAACTGCTTTGAGCAGTTTGGTAACTATCGTTTTGCTTTCTGGGAGCTACAGTAAAATCCTTTGACCCACTGTCCTGGAGAAAGCAGGCAGCTTGTGTTGTATTTTTACTGTGAGGGGCAATACCTGAGGAAGCAGCTGCCCAGGCCTGGTGTGCTGGAAAGTCATACAGTGTTTGTGTGGGGTCTGGCCTGCTATGTTTCTGGATTATGAGTTTGGTTGCCAGGATGGGCCCTGTGGAGGCTGTTTTGGTGTTGCTGGTGCTCTGTCCTGTCAGCTTGTACAAGCCCAGCCCAGCTGCCTGTTGTAGTGGCCAGTAGGAGCTCCCGGAGCTGGTTATTGAGATGAATGCAGAAAATTGCTGTGTAGAGGTGGCTGGTGAAGGAGTTAGGTCCCCAGTAGGGCTGGTTGCGGTGCCTTTGCCAGCACAGTTAGGCAAGGGGAATGGGCTGGGTTGGGGAGGACAGGGGACCTAAGAGGGATATTGAGAGAAATAGCCCGGAGCAAAGGCCAAAACCTGGCAGTTATAAACACTGAAGGCAATTTTAGTGTCTCTGAGTTCAGGAAGATGGAGCAGGCTGGGGACCTCTTGGGAAATAATGAAGGAACAGGGCAGAGTCTGGGCAGCAATATGAACTCTGTGCTGCCTTTGTCCTTTCCTGAATTACCCTGACATGCCCCAGGGAACAGCCTGAGTTTAGGTCAAACCCTCCAGGCTGCCTGCTGCAGCTCCAGCTTGGTTGGAGACACAAACCCAGGGAGGGTCATCCTGAGGGCAGATGTGCTGCCTCTCTCACCCTGGATAGCACAAGGGCAGCGTAGGCCTGTGCTTTGCTACTGTCCTTCAGTGTTGGCTCTTCTTGTGGCTGAAGATGCTTCTGTGCAGGGGAGGAATCCTGCCTGACCATTTCCCCTTGCTCACTTTCTTTACCTTACTGTAATCAAACCTCCTGGAGCTATTCCTCCTCTGTGGGACAGGTGCATGTCGAACATCATGCAGCCCTTTTGCCCTGAGCTCCTGTTCTTTATTACAGGTGTCAGATTTCCGCCTGGCTTCAGCCTTCACAGCCACTGCCATCAATGGTCCCCCAGTGCAGGGTGGACTCCCTGTCTTCACCTGGAGACAGTTCAACCACACGCGACACCAGGGCCTGCCAGACTCATACAACTTTAATTTCGTCACCATGAGGCCAATCCTATAAAACCAGCATCAATATTCCCAAACTGAATTTTTTTTTAATGGAAGTTCTCATTCCTGTGTGTAATAAATTGACCTCGATGTCCACATCCTTGTGCCTTACCTGCTTCCTGTCCTGCCTTGTAGGCACTTGTACTGACACTGGCTGCTTCTGTGAAGCCCAGTGCATGTTCTGCTCTTCTGAGCTGTGTGGGTGGCCCTTCCTCTGACTAGGATTGATGGGAGGCAGGTGTGACACCACTTTCCGGTGCTCTGAGCCATCCTCACAGCTGTTCTCAGAGTGGGAGTGAACTGCAATGCGATCAATGAGAGTGATTTATCTCTAGTAGCAACATGGGATCTATCTCCAGAGCTGGGCCAAGCCAGGTGGCTGCTTTGGGTCATGGTGGCCTTAGCTCAGCACTGGCTTGATGTCTGCCTTTAGTCTGAGCAGTGCCTTGCTTCTCTAATCCAGGAATGTCACCAGCAGAGAGAGTCAAGCTGTGTTCTCCATGGCAGATCAGTGTGTCCATTGCCTACAGGGCAGGGCTTTTGGCAGCGTTTGCAAGATTTCCTTGGTCTCACCAAAGCAGCATGCAAGGGTCAGGCTGCAAAAGGTGAAGGGATGTGCCTGGTGATTTCTGAAAGCAACCTGGTGCTTTTGGAAACATGCTCCTCCCTGCCCCAGGCTGCAGGGTAGCAGCAGGGAAAGAACTGTGTGTGGTGTGGGTGGCATCTATGGCTCAGCCCATGTGGTTGTTCAGTGACCTCTCTGCCTGCCTCCTCAGCTGGGGATGTGAAATGTGACAGTGAAATGTCTGTGAGGGCCAAGACTGTGTATGTGTTGCTCTTAGTTACCTGTGTTTACAGGAGGAGTGGAGCCACTGGGCTGTTTTGTGCTAGATGTTATATGTGTAATTAAGTAAAACAAAATAAACAGCTCTTTCCTCATACCCTTGATGGTCCAAGCTAAGCAGTGCCCTGTGTTATGAAGGTGAAGAATAAGCAGTGTGAGGCTTTGATCAAGCTCCTGGGGTTTAGCTTGTGTAATGGGGGAGTGAGTTAATTACAGCATGGGTGAGAGTTTCTATCTTAAATACTTGGTAGAAATCAGCCCTACTGTGACAGCCAAGGGAAGAGGGACACCAAAAGTTAGAGCAAAGCTTGAGCTGAGGAAGTGATTTGTTTGCTGGAGCAGGAGGAGGTGTGAGAGGCTAGAGGGTATCTGTGCCATGTGCAGGGGTAGGAGGAGTGGGTGGGATACACGGGCAGGAGAGCACTGAAAAATGACAACTGCTGAAATGCTACAGAGCTGCTGTTTGCAGTACAGCTTTTCATTGGGTAGAATGACTCAGCTGTGGTACCCAGACACACAGAGCCCCACCATAAGTGTGTGCATTGGTGCATGTGCCAATTGCAGCTGTGTCTGTGCTGGAGCAGGATGAGTGTGATCGTAACTTGATGCCTCTTGTGAGGGCAGGGCTGCACAGATGCTTTCTGCCAGGGGTGGGAGGAGGATGCATCCCTAGTCACAGATTTAAACACAGCAGCCCCTTCCTTTACTCCTAGCCCTGAGGTTCTTTGTCAGTGAAGGTGTCTTATTTGCCCACAGCTGGGAGCACAAGGACCTCAGCTGCTGCTGCCCTTGCCCCGAGTCCTAGGCTCTGTGTACATAGACCACCTCCATGTAATGTTATTTCAATCCCAGCCACTCCTCTCTGTCCTGTTCCAGCTGTGCTGAACGAAGGGCAGTGGGACACCAGGGACTTGGGATGTCCCCCTGAGCATGAACAGCGTCACTCAACCAAACAGCCCTGCTGCTCTGTTGGGCCTTGGCAGCCACCTGCCAAGCGACACTTCTCTTGTGTTGTTTGGAGCCTGTGAAGGCCTAGCTGCTGTTCCTGCTGGCCTGTCATCAAGGGTAGCTCACCCTCTGCCTGGTCTGTCAGCTTGGTGAGCTCTCCCTGGGACCTTGTTTGCAGCTCTGGCCTTACAGAGCGGCAATCTTGAGGCTTTTTTGGCTAAGCAGCAGATACAAACTAAGTACTTTTTGTATAGCCCTCAGGTGTTTTTGTCTGATCCTTGCCTTGAGAGGTGTTTTAAACCCCTGTACTGGAGACTGGCAGCTCCATCACTGCCACAGATTGACCTGAACTGAACAGGCAGTAACAGGCATTAAGGAGCACACTTAGAAGGACTGCGGGGTCACAAAGGGCTCTGCTCAAACCCAGAGTTGTGAGAAAACAGCTCTGCTTTTAGGAGCCCTTTTCTATGAGTAAATGGTTACATCAGGACTAATCTCTGTGACTGTGGCTATTTTTTTTTTCCCTTTGATGATTGTGTTGTTGAAGGCCACTTCTTTCCTCTTACTGTGCTGTCCTATGTGCTTCCTTTGCCAGTAGGCCAACCCAGGTTGATCTGCCAACCATGACCACAGCAGGTGGGTCCAGCTCCTCTCACCAGCACAGCAACACCAGAGCCCAAAGGAGAAGGCTTTGAGTAGAGCTGTATGGACCTATGCAAAGGAGTGAGAGAACAGGCAGCCTCATTCTCATGCAGCTGCATAAAGTTAAAAGGTCTTTTTCAGCATCTTAAGCTCCTTTGCAGATCGCACTGGGGAAAAATAGGGAAAGGTGTGCTTGAAGCTGAGGACTTGTGACAGAAGCTGCCCCCTCTGTTTCCAGGTTTTTCCAAGTCCTGTGGCTTCTGCCTTTTAAACTTCAGGTTTTCAGGCTTTGCTGGGGGGATGGAATGGGGGAGCTGAGTGTGATAAACCTCTCTTGCAATAATAAAACAAAACCTGCTCTTCAGTCACTAGGGATTGCCTACAGAGGAAATGAATCCTCCTATCACAACCACCAGAACTATCCCATCAACTACAAGCTTTTTGCTTTTACAGTCCTTTTCTGAAATCCAGTAACAGGCTCACCCCCAGTTATTATTTTGTTGGTTTCATTATTACCCAGTAGAAGCACCAGTGCTCCATCATGGTGCCCTTTGGTGTATGTACACTCTGCTCTAAGGTTATAGCACATCTTTCCAGGTATACCAGTGAGTGTATGGCAAAGCTACCCTGCAGCAAAACAGTGCTCTGGCTGTTCCTGTAGTTACATTACATAAAACCTGCAGTCTAAACTATGTATGGTATGTATATACTCTAAATAGGCAGTTTGAGGCATTCTCTGGACTTACATATGTGATTATGTTTAGGCATCACTTCACTAGAGTCCATCATCTTTTGGTCAGTGACTTGAAGCAAGCTCTATTAAGTGCCAGAAAACTAATTATTACCATCACACATTAATTATACACCTTAGAGCTCAGCACTAACTCAGGGGAGGCATGTCTGTACCTCTGGGCTTTAAGTACTCCCAATTGAGTTCTCCACAATTTGGCAGCAGAGGTGGTTCCTAAGAGGCAGCTCTTGCCCTACTGCCATCTAGTAAGTTGAGAACCAACAACCTGCCTGAGGTTATTTCATGGTATTCAATGTATTTCATGGTGCTGTACCTGGCTCTACCCTTGAAAAGCAACAGTGGGGGGACAGAGACCTTCCTGATCCCAGCCCTTTTATTACCCCTGATTTCATCACCTGTGACTGAGGCCATCAGTTCTGTGCACAACAGCTTGTCCCCAGCTTGAGAAGCATGACCAGTCAGGTGTGCTGAGACCACTGCTCCTGGCTCAAGGCTCTAATGCTTAAGGGTGCTGTAAAAAACCAACATCATCTCTTGTATTTTGTCCCAGGCCTCTTGCTAAAAGAATGACCATTTTCTCAGAGGTCAAACTCAGCCCTTTGGATGGAGAGGAGATGAGCACCAGCAATTTGGTTTCCATTCCTACACCCCAAATTTTCCCCAGGTGGGGGTTACTGCATTCTGTCTGCTCAGGATACATAGCCCCTCTTTGCTTTGCAGAAGTGCCTGGAAGGTGATTTTCCAGAAGCTCCAGCATTGCTTTTGGTTTTTGCTGGGAGGGCAGCATCAGGTAGTTGCCTTTCTGGGAATGACCTAGAACCAAACCATTGCTGCTCAACATTACTTGAGCAAGGTGGCAACAAGCCTGCCAACCTGACACACCTGCAGGGCCCCCTCCTCCAGGTGGCAACATTTCTGGGAAGAGCACACACTACTGGGCTCTTCTGAAAGAGTGGTCTCCTGAGATGTCTGGAACTAAGCACAGATGAATCAAAATGTTAAAAATAAAGTAGTTTATTTCAAAGTATAAATTTCAGGCTACCCCACTACAGTTAACACAGACACACACACACACTAATCTACAGTACATACAAAAATGGGAGCACTTGCAACTGTCCAGTTTAAATTGGACATTAAATTAGTCCCACACTTTTTGTATTTACAAGTCAGATGCTAAGTTTCCTACCAAAGGATTTTGCACGTTTTGGCTCCCAAAAGCCAATAAATTACTGAAGCTAAACAGGACTCCTCAAACAGCTACACCCAGTTATCTTATTTACAGCTCTATCCCATTACAACAGCACTTCAAATATATATATATTTATATATGTATGAGAGGAAAAAAAAATATGCTCAGCCTGTGTAATGCCAATGCGAAATAAAGATATATTTTAAACGGTACTTAGAAGGGATGAAAAGGAGAATTCATTCATTTGTTTTCTCTTAGCTATCCTCACTTTCTCCTTTCTCCCCTCAGATGGTGTTTGGAAGGGAATGCAGATGCTGGTGGCAGGGCTGGCTCAGTGTCATCTGAACTCTTCTCCCTCCTGTGGCTTCATACAATGCCCACCTCTACCCAAACCAACCACTTAAAAAAATACATCTAATATATCCAACTTGTATTTAAAAAATCTGGATAGATATTTTTGACTAAGTGAAAATACTGAAGAGTTGATAAGAAGCAGAATCACAGCTTGTGTGGTGTAAGCCATACTCTAACCCTGGGCAATGGCTGCTTGGGGAGCAGGAGCAGATCTGACTTGTCCCTGCCTATAACACAGATTTTGATATATTGAACATTTAAGACAAACAGCATAAAGGAAGGGCTGAATTGACTATTCTGGTTACAGTACAAAATAGTGCTCAGATCTTACTAACTGGGCCCCATCATGCTCCCATTGAAGGCACAAGGGGTTTTGCTGTTTTTTTCCAAAGGAAGCAGGGCAAGACCCCTTATTTTTACAGGGAAGATGCCATGAGCTTTTCCAGCCTTGTGCTTAAAACCCTTGTGATGGGCATGTTTCAGTGCTCATGCCCCGTAACCTAACATAGCCAATGGTAGCACAAATCATTCCAAGAACTGATGTCTAAGACCAACTGCTACTCCTAGGAAAGCTGGTCAGAGCATGGAAACAGATACAGGCTGAGGAGAACCTGCCTCTGCACCCTGAGAGAAGCTGCCACTTGGATGCCATACAGATGCTATACCTACGGTCTGCCCCCTCCCTAGGGCTTAGTTACTTAAATTCAATAAAGCTTTAGACATATACTGAAATACAGGAGGCCAGCAAAGCTGTAACTAGTAGGAACGCAGTGGAAAGGAATGGCATTTTGCCATCAGCCCTCCACAGCAAGGCTCCTCTCCAACCACAAGCTGAACTAATTCAAATGACTTTCAACCTAGACATCCAGATGCCCTTGTATCGCAGAGACAGCAAACCAAACCTGGAAGTAAATGAGAATGGAAACCAGCTGCAGAGTCAGTGCTGTGTTTACTAAACCAGGGAACTAGATCCAAGGTGGTCCTGCTGGAGTGTCATGGACCTAGTGCCAGCAGCAAAACACTAAGTCAGGAACAACTTTATACCAGGCTACTGAAAATAAGATGGAAAAACTTGTATGAATTGCAGAGAAGAAACTAAACCCAACCTTTCCACTTAAAAGCCATATAGATATTTTTAACATATTTAAAAGTGGATTATGGGAAGCTTCCAGCAACTAACACTTCTACCAAGAGCCTAGTCTAGAAGTAGGCTGCTCACAGACCTGTACTGAATGCTCCCCGTTATTTTGCTAACACTTGCAAATAAAGTCTATTAAAGCAAGCAATTCGTTCTGAATGTTTGTTGCTAGCAGAAATTTAATTTCTCGGTAGTTTTATTGTTTCTGGGAGGTAAATGATAATAAAATAACCAGCCACCCCACAACACAGGGAAAAAAACCATGTGTTAAGGAAACAAGGAATAGGCCTGTTGGTGAGCCTAAGGGGTGAATACTCACAGCAGAGACCTGCTCCACCATGGATGTGATTTTGTGGTAATAGCTTAGTTCTTGGTTTTCTCTCTCTCTGTGTTGGTGATTTAAGGACCACCTACCTTTAAGGTCTCCAAATTGAGCTAGGCATTTGAAAGTCAAGCCATGCTTTTTTGCATACTTGGCCACCACTACTTGTTAAGATCCTGAAATTGGACCTTTAACAGCTCTGCAAAGATGAAACAGAAGCTGGCTTTCACCTCACAGCTGTGCTGGCCTCAGTCACATGATCGGTAGCTGGATTATTCGCTCTACTCAAAAATCAACCGCACCCTGCCATACACAGCAGGATTGGATCCATTAAAGCCAGAAGCCAGTTTTTATAATCAGTTGAGAACTACATCTTTCTTTAGTAAATAAAGATGAATCGTCTTTCTCTACAGGTACAGCCCACAAAGCCTCCAAACCATCCCTAATAATACCTCCACTGGATGAAAGAAAAAACCTCATAACACAGGACTCTTAATCCCAAACTATCCCCAGCAAGACAAAGCTAAGGACAATTGCGACCTCAAGACAAAGCTAAGGACAATTGCGACCTAAACACAAGCACAAACTATAGAAAAGGTCATTGTATAATTTGGGCCGGAATCACAATCAAATAAGCAGTGTAAGTTCTAGGTTGTATTCGAATGTTTATTTTAACTTTCAAACTATAAAACCTCATTGTAGTGATATGGCCAATGGCTCTTTGGTACCACCTCAAAGATACATGAAAAAAATTGCCCAGGGAGGACTTGACAGTCATCAACCGGAATGAACTGCTCTAACCTCTACTACAGAACTGGCTTTATAAGGACCCAACTTTCCATGAGTAGACTAAACGCATTATTAAGTAATTATTCCTTGAAATAGGCAGACAAAACATTTAATTAAACATAGAAAAATTCAAGGCATTATCAATTACTGGCACCAGTAATACAGGGACAACTGTTACTCAAAGGAAAGGTTACACATCATTCATACATGAGATTCAGTGTGAACCTTCTCATGATATCTGGATTTAGGCTCAATTTTTGCTCACCTAAATCAATAAAACTGCCGTACTTGAAATGCAAGTTTCCTTACAGAAAATACTTGTTACTCACCTGACAGAAGTGACAATCCCAGCTACGTGGAGTGCAGTAATATAGTTCTCAAAGGGAATACAACTAAAGAACTCAAAATCTTACAGCGTATTTCAGCAGCCATGTTTTTCCTGCCCTTTTTCAACCTTGCTTTAAAATGTTGGTTTTGAGGAAGAGAGCACTGAAATGAAAACATGTTATCTTCTACAGCAACATAGCAAAGTGGATTAAAAAAAAGAGACTCTTTTCCTTCTAAATCCACTGCTCGGCTCTGCTGGGCAGGAATGAGACTGCTGCCCTTGTTCTGAAATGTGCCAAAATTAAAACATTATTTACATTCTTGTTCAGGTGCGATACAAGTTGGTTCTGCAAAAAACAAATTTAACATGTCAACAACAGTGGGGCAGATGCACAAATTTCTTAGCTCAGAAGCATTATGAAAGTGTCTATTAACAATTGCAATTGCTTACAAGTTTTAGGGCCAATGTATAAGATGGTTTCTAAACTGCTTTGGGTGCATTTGCTTTCTGTGGAGGTGGGCTGAGAGAGGACTGGGAAGCCAACATCCAAACCGAGTGCAAACAGCTAGAAGCTTTCATGGTGCCATGTCACAGAGGTTTCTTCTTTGGCAGAACTGCTGAATACAGCTTTCCCCAAAAAACAGGGAAAGGCTCTGGTGGGAAATACTGTCTATATGCTCTAATACTCTTGACAGGACAGAAACAACTACTCAAGAATTACAGCAAGCAAAGGGTTGAATGATACTGCAGACAGAAATGAATCCAGCATCAGCAGATGTTAATGCTTCCTGGTCTTTACAGAAGGAACAATTACTGCAGGCTGCGAAAATGAGAAGTGGTAATGAAAGGTTAGAAGGGGAAAAGGAAAAATAACTCCAAGCAAATAAAAGACCACCACAAGTTATCTGGCTACATTTATTTCTGAAATTATTCGTTAAGGCACAAAATAAATCTAAAAAATAGGGCTGGATGTATGAGGGGAGGACAGAGAAAATATTTGAGCTAGAGAGGTGTGAGTGCAGTCTCTACAATCCAGTTTCAGATCTGACCTGGGAAGGCTCCCAGTGCGAGTGGGGGAGGGTGGTGGAAGCAGAGGAGCACTCATATTTAGGAGAGGTAGGAGGCAGTGGGGTGCTTTCTTGTGTTTTTTCCACCACCTCCAAATTTACACACATACAGGCTCCCTGTTAGACTCAAGTCCCCTTCCCTTCCCTCTGAGAGCTCATTATAGTTTGTAAAGTAAGACCAGACCACTCAATCTTCCAGTACAAAAGCGAGACCTTGAATCACCCTTTTTATCTCATGGAGTGGTGGGGGGCAAGAGGCAAACCTGATCGTGCCCTCACGTTAGTGCCTTGACAGGTATTAAGAGATGGGTATGTTTTGCTTCAAACTGCAATTTATTATTTTGTTCCCACTCTGAAGCAGAATCCCTGTCATTCAGGGTGCCCTTGGATAAAAGGTAAGTAGGTATCTGGGTGGAACAGCTGTCATGGAAGGGAAAATGAAATTTTCAAACAGCCCATAAAATGAGCTATCCAGAAAAAACAGGCTCTCTTACTGCAGGTGAGACTTTATTTTTTTTTTTTTTGGTTCTGAATGCATGTAGTGTATCACACAACTGTCTAAAATAATCCTGCAGAGAGTGGATTTAAAAGTGAATTTCATGCATGGGACTGACCCTCCAAAACTGGGGTAACTCTTGGTAGTAAGACAAGTTTAAAGGCTCGAAAGATGTCTAGTTTAACTGCTCTGGGAAGAGATCACATCTGTGGACTGGGGGTCACAGAAGGGTCCAAAACGTCCATAGACGTCCTTAGCCCGGACTGCAAAGTAGTACTTGCTGCCAGACACAAACTGTGTAAGAGTGCACGCCATAGGCAGCGGGAGAGCCTTCACTTCTCCGATCTTCTTCCACTGAGAGGGCATAGTGGCACTTGGGTCCTCGTGGTAGGCATAGAGATGGTAACTGTCCACAGTGGCACAGCTCCGGTCCACCTCCATGACACTCCATGACAGCACAATACCATTCTGGCTCTGTACCCGTGCCAGCTTCAGCTGTGGCTTTTGAGGCGGAGATGTGTTGGCAGCTTCAGGGGGCAGACGTGATGGCTGTGGTGCCTCCGGGAGTGGGGCGGGATGCACAGGGCGTGGTGGCTCCTAAGGAAGATAAGAGCAATAAGGGAAAGGTCAGAGTCTGCAGCAGCGGAGGGAGGTGTTAATTATTCCCCAGGCAAATGGAAACAAATGAGCCTGCAAGCATCCAACCATCACAATTCTAAGTCCTGTGTGCAGAGAGCACACAAGCAAGAGAGCAGCAGCAAAGGTTGAAGAGGGGTGGGACCAAGTTGTGCCAGAGGAGGTTTAGGTTGGAGATTAGGAAAAATTTCTTCACAGAAAGGGTTGTCAGGCACCGAAAAAGGCAGCCCAAGGAAGTGGTGGAGTCACCATACCTGGAAATATTTAAAAGACGTGTAGGTGTGGTGCTTAGAGACATGGTTTAGTGGTGACCTTGCAGTGCTGGGTTAACAACTGGACTTAATGATCTTAAAGGTCTCTTCCAAGCAAAATGATCCTATGACCAAGGATGCCCTAAGTTCTTATTAGTCACATGTGAATCCCTAGCTGTACAGATGATCATTATCAAGTTATTCCCCTATATCCTCTTTGCTTTCCACCCAAGAGGCGATGGACTGAATGCTGTGCCCTTTACTAAGACTGTGCAGGCAGGTTCACAATGACTTTGAGCTAATCTACATTTGAGCTGCTGTTTCCACATTACTTGAAACGCCCCAGGCAGCAGATTAAGCTGACAACTCATCATCTTTTCAACAGGCAGGTTTTCGGCCACAAAAGGAAGAACAGGTAATAGTGCCACATGGATTTTATCACCTTAAATGGATCACAAAAGCTGAGCCTCAGTTTCCAGAAAATTCTGAAACAAGGACAAGAATGCAGCTTTCCACTGATTGTTTTTATACTATAGAAACAGTTCTAGGTCTCTCATTTATGTTAAAGATGAATTTAGGAATGTGGTTACAATGAGTACTAAGGCCAAGGGCCTTTCAG
Organism: Brachypteracias leptosomus; assembly: GCA_013401335.1. Taxonomy (NCBI): domain Eukaryota; kingdom Metazoa; phylum Chordata; class Aves; order Coraciiformes; family Brachypteraciidae; genus Brachypteracias; species Brachypteracias leptosomus. Next base: position 13,078 of record VYZX01022981.1, read on the forward strand.
GTTGGAATCTGGGGTATTTTTTCATCATCTTAAAGTGTTCTGTGTGATATTGGCTTGATTTATTCTCATTATTTATCACTGGACAAAGCGCAAAGGTGAATGGCATCTATACTGACAGAATGGTGAACCACCCTGTTGGTAATATATTTACCATTTCAAGTCATCAAAAGTGATGTGACCACCCAACAGTGAGTATGCAGGGAATGGATTTGGTTCAGTCTCAACAATAAAACCATATCAAATGAGTCAGAGTAAATTCTCAAATACTTACGAAAAGGGGTTTGAGGTGATGCAAAAGTAACCACCCCCAACATTGATTAAAAAACCCTCTGGAATTTGGGAGTTTGCAACCTGGAGGATCTTGTCTGTACCTTGTTCTCCTACCTCAGTTTTGCAAACAGCTGTACTGAGAAGCTGGTCATCCACCTCATAGCCAAATCACAGCTAAGTTTTAGTGGCTGATCCTTTGTATACTTGACTCCACAAGCGACCTGTAGACAATTCCTGCACTATCTTTCAATATGTGCTACTGGTGATCTGGAGAACTGCAGGGTAAGCTCCCAGATTGCATAGCTTCTACCATTCATTCTCAACAGAAGTTGCTGCAGGTGAGAGGGTGGTGCTATGCCCGTTACCTGACTGCAAAGTGTCTAAAGGCATTTCACTGTTCTGCAGTTCACACTAAGGCAATCTGAAAGACACTAATGCAGAGACAAGCCTGTAAATTACATTAAATAACTTCAAAAGGACTACTCACAGCATGTACTTGTGGTGGTCGATGATGCACTGTAAGCTGAGGTGCTCCAGATCCAAGAGTTAGTCCATTGTTCACAACATATGTAGTTGTTTGAGGCATTCGTACTGTCATACCTGTAAGAAGCACAGTGAATACTTTGAGTATTCAATACTTAAAATCAGCTAAACAGAACACTGGAAGACCAACTCCTTGGTTCAGCTGGATTACACCAAATTTCAAACTGACAGACTCTCCTCAAACTGTCAAGCCTGATGAAGTCCTGCACAGCAACAAAACCACCTCCCATCCCCTGAAGCTGTAAATGTGAAAGAGAGCAAGTGCTTATGCCTGCAGAGGGGACAGGATGGTGTTTTAGTAACTTGTAGAATTAAAGAAATGGGTGGGGAGGGAAAGCATGGGAGATACAGGGAGCATTAAGTATGAAAAGAAAAAAATATATCAATTTGGGATTCAAAAAGGAAAAGGTAAGTGCTGCAGCAGCAGAATGATATCCACTCAGTATTCAAATGCCAGAAGGCCATGCTATGGATGGCATCAAAACCAAAAAAGGTAAGTCACTGTTCAAGAAACTTGTCCTCCCTCACAGAACAGACACAAGTGTTAACAGGCATTACTATTTCATTCATTGCCACAGCAAACTGACCTGACTGGCAAGAATAAACTAGGTAGTTTTATAGCCTTACAGAGAATATCCAGAACTCTTGCAAACTACCAAGTTTTTATTCAGTTTATGCAATGTCTCACTCTCCTAAGTAACATTTTGCCCATTGAGACATGTATGTTCTGTCAGTTCAAAGCTTTTGCTCATTCTTAGAATCAGAGTCACAGAATGGTTTGGGTTGGAAGGGACCTCAAAGATCATCTAGTTCCAACCTCCTGCAATGGCAGGGAAGCCTCCCACTAAACCAGGTGTCTCAAGGCCCCATTCAACCTGGTCTAGAATACCTCCAGGGACAGAGCATCCAAAACCCCCCCTGGGCAACTTCCTCCAGTGTCTCACCACCCTTAGATTATCTATGCAATGTTGCCTGGGACTGCTAGTGTTCACTCTATTCAAGCATTTATGTTCAGCTTTTTTTATTAATTGCAAGGATTAATTAAAGACTATGGAAATCAACTTAATGATTACAAATATTCTAGTGCTAGAAACAGTAACTGAGAGTCAGTCTCTGAAATTAATCAGTGGGTCATTATATGATTTTCATTTCTAAAGTGCATCTGTCTCAATTACTGTTTCAGTTACAATTTTTTTTTTCATTCTAAATAGTAAGGGAATTTTTCTGTGTTGTGTTCTGATAGATAAAAAGACATTAGAGTATACAGCTTCCAAAATGATCCTGAAATTTAAATTGAAGCACGAGAGGACTTGATAAGTGAGCCTGGATTAATTGCCAAGTATGAGTAGTCTGAAAACATACAAGGAACCAATGAATGTGCATGCAGCATCTAAACACAAATGATATCTGGAAGGCATAAACCTGAGAGCCAGAAAATTGCCCTTTCGTAGACATATTAAACAGAATGCAGAAATGGTCAGCGTGCTAAAGAGTTAGTAACAGTCCAGATAAAACTGGTTTTCCTTGTTTGCTGTGTTTGTATTTTTCAGACAATTCAATAATCTTGAAATTACATTGTGATGAATTTTGGTCATAGTACCAGGATGAATTATAGTATTGCCAGTCAGGTTCTGTGCAATACAATAAAATGTTTTCTTAATAAAAAACAAAAATGTTTTTTTAATAAACAGAATGACACTGAAATACTGAAGAAGTGGACAGGTTGCCTAGAGAGTCCCTCTATTTCTGTACAGAAACACAAGATCTGGGGCAATCTCCACCACCCCTTAGTTCTACACTTGCATGAGGTTGAAGCATTCTAATACTCTAGAAGAGAAGCTTGCAGAGTGACGTGTCAGGAGACCACAGCTATTGTACCATAATTTCTTCATATAAACAGTCACCAAGCCATGATCATAGGTGATGAGTATCAGAAGCCTATGTCATCTGTGAGTCTGACATAGACATGGCTCAAGAATGGTTTGATCAACTTCTGTTTTAGCTAGCATAGCTGATTTTTCCCAGCCTAAAGCAATGTAGCTGAGTCCAGCTGTAAGAGACACTTAAGAATTAAATCGCTACAAATGTACACGGATATTCTCCTTTCCAGAAACTATTGCTTGAGAACAATGAATCAATTATTTCTGCACAAGCCTACATAGGTACAGTCTTACATGGCTCAAGTATGACATGTTCTAAGCCTGGCTTATAGTGATGGTGTCTAAAAAAATATCACTACCTGGACGTCACAAAAGTAGGCTCACACTCAGTGCACTCGAACAGCAAAATTTATGTTTAACGAATGGTGTGAAAATAACCATAGTGTAGAAATTGTGAGGAGCTAAAAAAAGACAGTTAAGATCCACCAATTCATTTCAGCAAATGAGTTCACTGCTATGGGAAGATACCAGTTACACATGTGCAAAGTCAAGATGAACTTGCTGACATCCCTAGTCAAGGAAACTCAAGCATGCATTTATTTCTGGTACATCTGGTGAGAAATTTCATCTGTCCAGGTCTAGAGAAAATAAGAAAATTTTCTGGGTACAGGACATCAGCAATTGTTAAGGCCTTACATTAAGATGTCTGATATAAATATAACTTATAGACAGGAAATACAACACAATTCACTATATACTTATATATTTTAATCTTACTCCATAATAACAAAATAGTCTCTAACTTCTACAAAACAGTGGTGCTCATCACATTACCTTCTGCTACTTTGTAAAGTACTGGGCATGCCATCCAGAGATGATTAATTGGCAGAGCTACTGCCCAAGATGACTTAAATTCAGTTTTTCCTCGTTCACATAGCTGCTAGGGGAATGATTTCTTAATAGACTGAGATTTTCTCAAGTTTGTAAATTGGAAAAAAACTCTGACCTCTATAATTTCAACTAGTAGTATAAAAAAACCAAACCCCAAATGAAAAACCAACCAACCAAAAAAAGCCAAACCAAAAAACCAAACCCCGTATGCACCAGGTAGAACATATCAAGCTGTGTTGTGCTAAAATGTGCAGGGAAGCCTTGCCTACCTCCAGCCTGCGGGTTGACTGGCCTTAAACTTGGGCTTGGCATGAGAGCTCCTCTTACAGGATTCTGTGCTGGTGGTGCAGGAAGAGTGGTATAGACCACCTGATGGTTAGCAGGAGCTCTTGGTATAGGAAGTTTTGGAGCAGCTTGAGTCACTGGCCGATGAGTTACATTCATTGTTGTTGGAGCTGGAAAAAGACAGATCACAACCTAGAATGGTATTCCATGACATTAAGCTGATCGCCTATTACAGAATACAGACCTCCTCTGGAAAACTGACTCTCCTGAGCCATACAAAATAAAAACTGTCTCTGTGAAATTCTATCTGCTTACGATAATACAAGAAAAGAGAAACCAGTCTAAATTAATAGTGATTTTCACCTGAAATAATAATGCTAATATATATACAAATATCAAACAGAAAAAAGTTAAACTCCACCTGCCCCCCGCCCTCCCCCCCCCAAAAAGGTCCTGAATGTAAGGACAACTTTGGAGAATATAAAACCCACCAAAGAGCCTGTAAGAAAGTAAAATAAGAAAAAAGAGGATCTATGTTTCTTCATGTTACAAAGAAAAAGGAAAACACCGAAAACCATACTGCAGACAAATAACATTTAACTAGGGATGGAACTCAGTGTCAGCCTTGCCATTCACTCTACCAAAAGGATTAATTGCCAAGTGAAGGTGGACACAGCTCATGTTTCCCCCCCCATTACTTAAATAATGCAACTGCTACAGGTTTCTTATTCACTTTTACAAACAGCAGTATACTTAATAATTTCCATGACCATCCTTAGCAGGATTTCTTCCTCTCAATGGAATTAATTAGATTCTGAATTCTTTCCAAACCAGCAGAACTAATTTTGCCTTTTACTTAAGCAGTTTAAAAAACCCCTAACCAGTTACGGGACACTGACTGGAATGGAAGATTTAAAAGTGACTCAAACATTCTGAATATTCACCTGAAAATACTAGAACAATGTAGAACACACAACAGTCTAGTCCAAGAAAAAAAGAGCAATCGCTGCATTCACGTAACGATGAAAAATGAAGTTACCTCCAGGTAACACATGTATGGTGGGCTGGGAAGGTCCACTTGTTGGCACACCACTCTGCTGCACAGGATTTGGCTGGGAAGGCTGTGAGGGCTGTGAAGTCTGCATGGGTCGAGCCAAGGGCTGGGTGGATACGCTTGACCCTGTAGCAGGTGTCTGGTTCTGCTTCTTGCCATCTGCTTTAAAACAAAGTTAGAGACAAAATCAAACAGAAATTAGAACATCACAGCATTTTTAGATCTTTTCACCCCCCATCATTCACAGATTAGGAAAGAGTATTTCCTACCATGACATTCTTTGATTTTTTCATTCTGCAAACAAAACTGTAGAAAATTCATTCAATTTCCCTCACTTTCATCATCTCAATATTTTCTCCTCCATAACACTTCATTCTATCATCAAGTCTGCGTATTTCAGCATAATTTGGAAACCTGAATTTAATGAAATGCTATGCCAGACTCTTTAAAAGTTTTTATTAAAAAAAGAGAGAATAGCCTAAACCCTTAAAAAGGCCTAGACACTGCTGCACTCAATTTGTTTCAAAAAAGTGATAGAGCTCCCTAAATAAATCTTGTCTACCTTTGATGCTTACATCCTTTGTTATTTGCTGACTCCTTCCTTTGTTCAATCTGTTTGTTCTGTTTGTTTTGAATTTTCATGCTAATTTCCTTAAAAAAGGAATAACTTATTATTTATAGAAAACTTGAAAAAGAATTTAATTTGGTTTTGTACATTGGCACTCTTGTCAATATGACTTACTGACTTGTGAGAAGTGACAAATAGTGTCTGTATATGTAGTTTATTAGAACAATATTTTTTCCTGCTTTAGTTTATTTGTGACAACGTAAAATACTCATTTGAGTGCAAGTCTGTATGTAAACAAGCCTGTGCACATGTTGAATAAAGAAGAATTGAGAAGCTTTTGCCTGGATATTTCAGCTAGATTAGAGTCATAGTGGGCAGAAAAGGGACCACCAAAACCTAAAAATCACAGGATCAAAGAGTAGGTTTTAAGGCACTCATTCAGAAAAGACTTGCCCTAATAAAATTGTACATGCAACAGTCACTAATTTAGTAAAAGAATGCACATACAAAAAGACATGTTAATACATATTTAACTCTTGAGAAAGGATATAAGTAATATATTGAAGAACACATTTAAAAACTACCAATTAAGTATACTGAATAGATTTCAAAGCACTAAGAACAGGATTAATGGCAATGTAGCCTAAAACGTTGAGTTTTTTAGCAGCTGCAGCCTATTTTGATGGTCTCGCTGAGCTGTCTAACACCAGCTACTACAAACTTGAAGTATCAGTATCCTTCACAAACTGCTATACAGTAAATTAAACACAATTCAAGACCTCAAAAATAAAAACAATATAAATTGCAGACCATATTATCTTTCTGTAGACTGAATGGCTGAGCTACTTCACTGAAGTCATTTGATGAAAATATAATTCTTTTTTCCAAGTCTATAAAAGAAGCAGCAAAGGGATGCTCATGTTAAGAGCAAAAGATGAAATATTTCCTGCTCTTCCACCAGCTAACAGGTCTTGTGGCTCATTCCAGCTTCTTTCATTTTCTGTGAGTATGGGAGATTTCCCAGTGTTCAACAAATTATTTGACTCTGATGAGATTCCTACAGAGATGTACACACCTGTTCACTTTGAATATTTAAAAGACTGATGCTGACACACTTTTCAACTGCCATTCGATAACTCAGGTGATGCAAATGCATTCTTAGTCATGCCCTAGAGAAGATGTGCCCATGATCCAACTAGGAAAAACCCAGACACACAAATGCTGGAAAACTGCAGTTCAAGTAAAAATGAGAGTCTGGAGAAATGTGAGGGCTTCTTTGGTTTTGCTTTTGTTTTTAATCTCACACGGAAGCAAGTTCATTTGCCCCTGACAAATCAAAAGGCCTGCTGAGAATCTAGCTGCTGGAAGTTAGATCAGGACTGCACCAACCACAGGAAATGATGGAAGATAACCAACTAGACTTCGATAAATAAATGGAAACAAATAGCAAAGGTTAATTTAGCTATGTAAGTAAAAAAAAAAAAATCAGCAAAGAAAACAGGAAGACCATGTGCATAATAAGCACAGGATTCAGGTTAAAAGTCATACAGGAACAGTTCCAACGTGAAATGAACACAGAATCATATTCATTAAAAATGTGGACTTGGAGAGACAGGACAATCTGATTTATGGAAAGGAGCATAAAACGGAAATCATTACTACTAGAGGTATGAGCAAAACTCCACACGTAATACACAAAATGGAAAAAAAAGAGGAGCTGATTTCCCTGCCAGAAAATGGGCCTAAAGCACTGCAGCTATAGCAGGAAGGAGTTTTAATCAGCGCACTAATTCAGATGTGGTGTAATGAGATTACAGAACAGCAAACATACCATGTGTATGTTCAAGAAGAAGACAAAAAAAATATCCAGAAAACTATAGATTTGTTATCAAATAAAACAGATTATAAAGTAATGATACTGTATGTGTTTAATCATTTTTCCTACAAAAAGATAAATGCAAAAAACCAGAACATGGCTGTTTTCAAGAGTACACGTGTGTACTTTCTTATTAGAAATCCACTTTAGACTAGGGATAGGTGCCAGCTAATAATCTGCTGCAGTGGGCTACACAAGTATTTAATAAAAAGGACAGAAAGGGAACTGTACAAGTATTGCAAAATATTTCCAAAGTACTTACATTACTCTTTGATAAAAGGATGACAACAATTTTCTGAACTGAAATTAATGTTTTCATTAATAATTTTTGCACACATCAGAAAGTGTGCACTAAATTCAGTTGCCTGTGTACTAAACTGGAAGATGCCACCAGTATGGACCAAAACATCACCCAGGAACAAAGCTAAAACTTGAGAACCAGAAAAAAAAGAGATGATGGTAGAGAGTGCAGTTATCAGCCATTGTGGTGGGTTTACCTTGGCTGGGTGCCCGGTGCCCACCCCTAGTCCCTCTATCACTCCCCCTGCCCCCCAAACCTCCGTCAGCAAGGCAAGCGGGGAGAGAGTAAGATGGAAAAGGAAAACCCGTGGGTTATGATANGACATAACAGGGGTGTGTTATCAACAGCCTCTGGCTCCCAGTACTGCAGCATAAAGCTGTATGGGGAAAATCAGCTCAGACACACCCACTACAGCCATTTAGGAACTGATAAGAATTTCTACTACTAATGTGAGAAATCATGTGTTGGGCAGTGTCTGTGCATTGTGTGTGTGATAAAGAAGAGAGGAAATGTAAATCTAGGCTGTATCGGGTGAGAGTTTCTACAGTGTTAAGGTACTATTTTTTTCCCCTACATGAAGCACTATTTGAATGCAAACTACTGTATGTAAAAGAGGGGTTGGAGGTTACAGACATGTGTTTCTGTGTTAATAAAGTGGGGTTTCAAAATGCCGAACCAACAGCTGTTGAAGGACAGCTACTCTGTTTTGCAGTATTGTGTCCAAATCTAGTGACTCAAGCACATGATTAGAGGGTTCTAGTCACTATGACACTAAAAAACCACCAACAAAAAAAACCCACCCCAAAAAACAACCAAACAAAAATCCCCCAGCCTCAAAACGTAACTGGCCCTTAAAAATAATGCACAGGGTTTTGTCTGTCTACCATGACTGAAGACTGGACTTGATGACAGTCTATATAGGTCTGCTCTTTCATGACCCACTACAGAAATCATGATTTCAGTTTAATAACCTCAGAAAACACCAAAAATTCCATAGTTCTTAACCTGAAGTTTAGGTCTACTTGACATTATTTGCACACTTTGGCATAGGGTATTACAGATATTAACTACTGATCCAAAGGATCTTCATGCTCTTCTATTTGAATTAGTACTGAACTGATATTCCAGCATACTGCTGTAAACACCATGAGGTACTTTCCAACATTGGATGTGTTCCAAGACTTGGTTGGATGCGGCTTTGAGCAACCTGGTCTAATGGGAGGTGTCCCTGCCCATGGCAGGAGAGCTGGAACTAGATCTTTAAGGTCCCTTCCAACTCAAACCATTCTATGATTCTATCCTGAGGTGTGTACCAATAAATCTAGAACAAAGTAAAATATGCTCTATATTTGCTGTAAAAATAGTGCAGTAGAAAAAAATATTTGGCCAAAGGTATACAGATGCCTATGATTATGCAAAAACCAGAAGTGGCTCCTCTTTTTAACCTGAAAGTTACTATCAGAACATGTGAATTATTTCCCAAGAAACATGCTCGAAATCCTAGAGATGTGTTTTCACTGCATGGTGAAACTCAAGCTTTTATTAGGGCTTTAGTCCACACATTTCTACAGTTTATATGAAAAACATTGACTCCTCATAGAAACTCTAACCATAAAAACTGCAGGCTATCTGTGAGAGTCTGGTTTCTGTTTTGTAGTGAAGAGGCACTTGAGAGCTAACCCAGCCTGAAAGTACCCCACTAACCTTTCTCCTAATGAAAGAAGGATTTTCTAAATCCTGACAATTAAGGAGAAAATAACAGAATTTCCCACAGGAAAAAATTGTAAGATTCTGGCTCAAGTCCCAGAAAAGAAACTGAGAAGGAATTAAGTTACTATACTGTAAAGCAGCTATGACTTTGCTGTGGCTGCCAGAACTGCTACCTAGAGAAGTGTTCTTATAGTTGCACGTGGAACCATGGTGTTCTCTTCTATGGTAATTGTGAGGTGAAGACATATTTTATGCCATCAGGGAGGAAAAAAAATCTCTGAAAAATGTTACTTTTGACAGAAAAAGATTAGCTGAAATACATTACAATACTTTGACATGCTACTTTAAAACAATACCATAAATCCATTTAGAAGTGCTGGTGGTTTTTACAGAACATTAAATAGGACTGGGGAGATTAACCTTACCTGAGAGATTTCCACCATCCAAGTGCAATCATCTTTTTTTATCAAGAACTAACCCTCAGAAGAGATGACAGTGGTAAAAATGTGATTCCCTTTGTTATTCTGACACTTAGCTAAGCAATTCACAGAACGATCAAAATCCTGGCTGAAAAGGACCTCTGGTGGCCATGTAGTCCAAACGCTTGTTGAAGCTGGACTGTCATCAACACTAGATCTCTGAAATACTGCAATTTGTTGCTAATCCAATGATAATTGTAATTAGACCTGCCCACAGTTACACAAGACTTATAAAAAAATGTATTCTTTTAAAAGATGAAGTGCATTCAAACTGTCGAAGGATTTAAGAGCACAACTGTATTTACTCTAATCTTGGCACATAGTCCCAAGGCAAAGAACAGATCTGCATTTGGTATTTAAACTCTTGCACACAAAAGCTTTTTAGTTAAACAAAATATTAGAAGCTGTAATAATCTAATACCTGAATACCAACTGTAGAATTAGAAGGTCTTTAATCAGTAATCAGAAATCAGAAAAACTAAATACTTTCCAATATATAACAAAGAATTCAAACATCTCAATTTTTCCCCCAAGCCTGACAGATTTAAACATGGACGACAGCAACAACGCTTAAATTAAGGGAAAGGTAAAAATCTTCAAGGCTGTTCCACAATAAGTAGAATTCCTTTTATTTAATGCCTATAAGAATTCTTTAGGAACAGTCCCGCTCAACTGAAACACCAAGGAATAAAATACACTAAGCAGAAACAGAAGTTTATTTCTTTCTGTCATCCACGGGATGAAATAATACTTGTAGCTCAATCATCTCTGCAGCTAGCAAAATCTTTTTTACCTACCTTGAGAAGAGCCATCATCCTCTTCATCCAGTGTAAGATCAATGACGCCTCCTGAATCACTTCCTGTGACCTTCCCGCTCTGAAAGACAAAACTCCTTCATTTTGCAAAAGCAAATCCAGGGAACACAGGCAGAAAAGGGATACGAGTTGAACATTCAGAAGGAGAGATGTCAGAAGTGATACACTTATTAGAAAAAACCTGATGAAATGAACAGAAGGAGGAAATTTCAGACAAATTTCCCAGGACTTGAAAAACAGGCAATAAGTAAATAACTGTACTGCTGTATCAAATAGTATTTTTAGCTTTGTAAGAAGTAAAACAACCGTGATGAACAGCAGCATACTGTTATTTTACAGGTAAATAAATGACGATTTGGTGTTGCAGAGTATCTTTCAATGATGGCTCTTAACATTTTAATCCGGTTGTAATCTGTGCTTTCCTCTATATTAGCATAACTTGACAGGACAGTTCCCAGGACAATATATTATTGATCTTGAGACAGCTCAGCCTATGTGCTTATAAATAAATCGATTTCACAATAAGAAAAAAGAAAAAGCTACACTGGAACCTATATGCTTACAGAACATGTCATCAAAAGCCATCAGAAAACTCCAATTTTATCCTGCTTTTGGAAGCAATTTCGTTACTACGGTATTTTCATTCATTATCACAAATTTTAGCATTCCATTATTCAGCATATGAAGCCATCTGTAATCTTCTCTTTATAGAGGATAAAGGGATCTTCTAAGCTATTGTGAAGGCTAAATGTTATAAAATAATCCTAGAGGACCATCAAACAGGATTTATCTTCTGGATCAATTCCTGTACCATGGCTTTTCAGACTGGAGGGACCACCAACATTTTCCTTTAGGTGATGGAAAAAAATATTGGAGGAGGGTTTTTAAATATACTTTCTAGAAAAAAACCTTCAATGATGTCCATTCTAGTTCCTTAAACTTGCTGCAAAAATTAGACTTTTTTTTTGTTTTATAGAAGAGATGATCATTTATTGTTGGATTGAACTGCTACTGATTTACAGATTAGAGTAAACCAGGTTCCTTAGGTCAGACAAAGGGTTAGGAAAGCAACATAATTATCAAAATCTCTGAACAGTTAATATAGAGAAAAAAAGTGTAAGTTACCAGGCCCACATGGCCTGTACAAATGCCAACATGATAAATCTTAGGAAGGTTAGAGATTTTTTCTGTGCAGTCAGATGGGGACAGATGCAAAAAGCCTAAACACTGAGATTATCTGCTCTATGACCTTTCATTTGGGTAAACTAAGCCTTTAAGGAGGTCCTAAAGACAATTCTCATGCAGGCAAGGCTTTGAGGAGAGGGAAAAGACATATTGTATGATTACTAAATGCAAAGAAAAGCTGTGTCCAAGTTATCTATTGGTCACTGAATTTGGAATGTCTGATATGAGTGATCTCTTCATTATGAATTATTACAACCTGATTTCTTCTTGCCTTAAGTTGTGATTCTACCACTGATGAAATTCTGCTAGTAACCTACATACTCATAACCTAAGTAAGAAATACCTAACTAATGTTCACAGGCAATAGAAGACACTTCTATAGGGATTTCATCTTGGCTATACATAGGGTAACATCTTTCAGATTTATTAACCATGGAATTTTTCTATTGAGTGATATTTCAAAGACTTTCTAGCTTAATTTTTCTTATTATGATTAGCTGATTTACCCACTTGAAGCTTATGATAAAAGGCACATTCAAATAATCAATGATTACTTGATTAGCACAAAGTCAAGAGGAATTTCATTCTAGTCAACAAAGTGTATTTTGAACTATGGCTCTCTGCCAGGAGAAAGCAGATTCAGAAATGCAGGGGGAGATTTATAAGGAACTGGAGAAAGAAAAAAAATAACTCTAAGCTATTAATTTGTCTCCACAATAAAATACACTAGTCTGAAGTAATTTCCTTTCAATTCTTCCTCTGCAAGGAAATCTAAATCCTTAGAAAAGTACTCTAGATGAGAGCTAGATGTTTTGAAGACCTACTTAACCATGCCAGTCAAGAAAGTTCTTTGAATTTCCAAGTCAGCAAGTGTCATGGCATTCATTTTTTATTTTGGTGTGACTGGAAGGCCAAAAATCTTGAGGTAGTCAAACAAGCAACTATTAAATGATAAATCCAATCAGCCAACAAGGTCTCATACACGCACTTCTCAGGAGGAATGACCTTCTTGTAGTTAGCCACATCTATTTGGGGTTTTCTAATAAACAACCTTGGCAGCAATCTCCTCAACAAGAACTATCCATAAATAGTTACTTTCTTTGCACAACTCGCACTAGAAGCTGAAGATCTGCATAGCTGCGTTGAGTGGCACTCTGTGTTACATCCCTCAGTCCTGGTTCCAGAGCACACACTCCAGGCTTCTCCAAGATGCTGCTGTACTCCACACACTGCACACCCTGAAGTCTTGATTCCTCATCCTTCCCAACTAGATCTCACTAGTTCACTGACCATGCATCTCCCCTGAATGAAATCCAGGAGTACAAGAAAATTTTAATGAAACACTGAAAATGCTGCACGCTCTTTTTCCTACCTAGAGGAGGAGCATGATGTAGGCAGTGTATTCCCACAGAGAACAGACTGCTAATTCTGCCTGCCGTAAAGGTCAGGCTTTTGATTATTCAGAGTATCCACCCACATTAAAAAGATGGAGGAGTATCCATTTCTGTATCCTGTAGTATTGGCACACAGTTTTCAGATACTTGTAGGTATTTTAAACCCAGGAAAGAAAAGGAGATTCAGAAAGAACTGGGAACCGGGTATTGGAAGACTGGTCCGCATGACTTCCTGATGGTGAAATTAAATATCTCCATGATCTGAGAGAGCAGCTTTATCACCCTATCCCAAATGTTTCTGGAGTTGTCACTTAGCACCCGAATAGATGAAATCTACAAATGGAACCATCTGGAATCATCCCCGTGAAAAGCAGGTAATAAATGGTTTTCAGAAAATCCTGTGCCCAACCCATCAAGAAAATAAAAACACTCTTTTTGAGTATCATGACTATTTTACTCAGAAAGTCTCTCAGGGAGATTTTTGTTGCTACAAGGACTTGTGAAGACTCCAGTTTACAACAGAACTGTCTGAGGAAAGGCTAGAGAGAAACAAT
>VYZX01022985.1:0-28022 GCA_013401335.1 Brachypteracias leptosomus
TCAACACTCTCTGGGTCCTATTATCGGCTTTTAGTCAATTTATTCAACAGTAGTAATATGCAACCAGTAGGTGGCATTTTTACCAGTCTATGTCTTTGGATGTAGCTAGCTTGATGTTACCTATGTATTATTGTGCTTCTATTATGAAATCTACTGAAATAATAATCACTTAATTAAAATGTAGTGCTGCCATCACTGAACTGTATACTCCACAGAGATCTGCTTATTAATGTATCTGTGGAGCTCAAGAATAAACCAATTTACATTGCATGGGTGTCACAGTACTTTACAGAAGAATCCTCCAAGCTACTATACAAAAGATTTTGCATTTTATTTGCTGCTTATATGTGAAGTTAAAAGCTTAAGTGTTTGCAGAAACAGGGACAATGAGGCACATTCAGTCATTCTATTAATATAATGGAATAAGAACCAGCTACTGTCAGCAAATTTGACCCATTTAGGATTTTAAATAATTGGATGTGCAATTGACTATCTCCCTATTTTTGAACAAAAAGTTTTATTAATCATGTGTTTAAGCTTTGATAAACATAGTCAAGAACAACAATCACCAATTAAAAGTTTTTCCAATTGTTCTCCACATTTTTGGCAAAGTATTTAAAATTTCTAAGTGGCTTTTCTTCTGCATTGCTTAAAATCAGAGCTCCGTGCACCAGTCCAAAGCATGCTGGAACACCTGCACAGACAGTGGTTGGGGCAGGCTTTACAGAGTTCAACAGTAGCTGGCCAATCAAGTTGCCAGCACTGATGAAATCAGAGATAACTCATTTAACATGATCTCAGAGCATTTGGGAAAAGAAATCACCTAAAAGCCTAGATAAAGTCCTAACAGTTTTGTTCTTACTGTCTTCCTTTTTCCTCTTGACAAAAAAAAAATAAATAAAAGAGTAGACATCTAACAAATTCTATGTATCTATTCAAAGTGTATAAACATCACAAATCCAGAAAGTATCCATAAATACTCAAATTGCACTATCTACATGAAATTGCTTTGATAATAGGTTAGGAAAAAGTAATTTCTGTTCTGTTAGAAAATTAATACATGCTGATATTTTTGTACACTGATTTACAAAACAAAGTACTCAATATAAAGGAAGCTCCATAACTAGATTGGCGCAGCATTATTCACATAGCCCTACACTTGGAGAAGTACAGAGCTTTGTGTTGCCATTGGCACCTGTAACTGAATGTAGTGTTTGATTACTGTACAAGAAACACGTAGTTCACATTTTCCTAAAATTTTAATATAGTTTGATCAACATCAATAAGCTACAAAGTCACGTATTTAGTATTTTCAAAAATAGCAGAAAAAGCAAGCCTAAATAATTTACCCATTTGCTTGGTAAATGGAACAAGGATGGGCCGCAGAGGCAGGTCAGATCTTCACAAAGCAAATCTCAGTCCTGAGCATGCTGTAAATTAAGCTGCTGTTTGCTTTGGCCTTCAGGCAGTTTAAGGCCAGGTAGCAGAAATGTAGATTTCAGTCATTTATCAGACTCCCATATTGAACTTCATCAATTGTGAATTTAGCACAATTCAAAAATAACTCAGTCATTTCCACTCAATCAGATTTTGTCATACTTTATGTCAGTGGAACTGCTTGCCAAGTAAAGGACTCTATCATATGCGGTATCTTTCTCCTCACAACTCATGTACAGTCTGAAGACAAAAAGAACATTAACAGTCAAGCCATGAATACATCATCTCAGCTTTCAACTCATTGGTGCAATAAATACACAACAGGGACCGCAACAATAGCTATTAAAAAAAATGCTAAGGAATTGACCTTTACTTCTTAATCTTTTTGTCTTGTCCTAGTCTACTGAATATCTTGCATACTTTCAGAACGCAGACACAGATGAAGATTACCATAATTATTCTACAGATATTAAAAAAAACGACTTCTATGCAACTGCCTTTGCTTATTAGAAGTGAGGTGCTTGCACACAGCATGCTGCCTCTGCCCAACTGAGCTGTAGCCAATCTTACAGAGGAAAAATGCTGTGCAGAAATCCCAGGCAATCATAAGTGAGTAGCTATTTTAATTCTGAGCATATTGAAAGACTTACAGCAGATAAAATGACCTATACAAAAGGCAATATTAAAGAAATTATTCATATCAAAATGTGTTAAGTATAATTAGAAGTTTATGTGGAATAACTGTACAGCGTGACATAAGAATGATAATGCTCACTTTCCTGTTTCATAATCTGTTTTGTCTGCTGCCCTCTAGGGATCTGCTTGTCCTCTAATAATGAAGTCATTTTTCTCAGCATTTCCCAAAAATCAGCTCTCAATCTATCAAAAAAATTAGTAATAAATTACCTGTTTGGTAGCTGAAGCCAAACAGAACCAACTCCTGTGAGAGCACATCACAGTTCCCACCTGTTCCACACAATCACTTCAGAAGACACCTGACAGATGCATGGTCACGTAGCTACTCCAGTTTAGCAGCCTGAAGCTCTCACTCTGTCACAGCCATGGTGTGCACCAAACTCAGGAACTCTGAACAATTTGGTTCAACAGCCTAGACGTGGTCTGTGGGGGCATTTCAAGTCATTGATGCTTCTAGCTTCTAAAACAATTTTTGAGTGCAAGCTTCTGAGGAAAATAAACTTTATAATGCTCTCTTTGAACTAATGGACTTAATGTAACTTTAATCTACAAAAATTAACCAAGAAAAGCCCTGTTTTCCTCTTCTTTTCTTTGTATTCCTTGGTGTTGTGAATAAAAGTGTTTCAATTGGCTTGATCTCAAGATAAAGTCAACCCTTCACCAATATTCTTCACAAATCAACTATGGTGATAAAATCAGCATGTATTGCACATATTTGAATTATAATTCGAATTTTATGAGGGAAAAGGTCCTCTTTGATTCACATATACATTCACTGAAAAAAAAAAAGGAAAAAAAACATACTCTGTGAATTGCTGCTACCTATTGGAAATTAAACAGAAAGGCATTTGTTACATAAATGGCTAGATTAGGAGTCAAAACAAGGAAAATAAAGCAGCATACTCCCTTGAATACCACCCATAAAATGTGTCCTGCTAACTTGATCTAATAAAGTTCTAGTTTTAGCTACTCCTGCAATTGTTCCATCTGGATTTATATACTGATTTGGCTGAACTCTTAGGCTATGTGGGATTTTTGAGTTTGTCTTTTTCTTAAATGGCCTCAGATGGTTTATTCCCACATATCACCTTCTCATCACCTTAAACAAGCTGTTATTTATATCAGGTAGTTGAGATCCTCTGCCTAGGAACATGTCTCTTCTTTTACTATACCCTGAACAACAAATGAACAACACGGCTTAGATACAGCTTCAAATATCAAAAGATGTACCTCACCAAACTTCAGTTGTCTATAAGACTAGCAACAAGTTCAACATAATCATCAAGGCTTCTTCTGCACAGTCAATGGAGAAAGACAGACACCTCCAGAGTGTGATTCATCTCATCTATTCCAGGATAAGGTAAAGTATCCACTGGAATACCTGCTTCTATCCTTTTGAGGCAACCAACACAACCAGCCAGAACTGAGTTAACTTTCCAATATTTTCAGTTGAATGAGATGAATCTCACCTTACTGCCTAAAGCTGTACCAAATTGCCAAGAAAAAAACAGAGCATGCTCCAGGATTTTGATTGCCCAGCTGGGATCCTGCTGGAGCTCCCTTGACTTTCCTTTCCACGGCAATCAGAGCAATAGGATGCAAGGAGGAAGCAGCCTTGTGCACTCCAGGATCACAGTGAAAAGGAGCCAGGGCGCAGTCTCAGACAGCACCTCAGTAAGATTAGTAATGGCAGCTTACAGCTGTACAACCTTTCATTGCTGGAGATGTGCCTGCTTGGAATGGTGCAGTGCTGCAGAGAGATCCTGGAGGCTCCTTGGAACAAGCTAGTCCAGAAGCAAGGCAGCTGCCTTGACCCAGCCCCATGCATCAGCTTTTCATCGCAGCTAATTAGCTACTTTAATTCAGCAAGCTG
Source organism: Brachypteracias leptosomus (assembly GCA_013401335.1). Classification (NCBI taxonomy): domain Eukaryota; kingdom Metazoa; phylum Chordata; class Aves; order Coraciiformes; family Brachypteraciidae; genus Brachypteracias; species Brachypteracias leptosomus. The sequence goes on from VYZX01022985.1 coordinate 4,007, forward strand.
TCCTTGTTATATGCTAGCTACATGGTTCAAAGGCAGCTTGGTTATATCTTCATTTCAGATACAGCCAGAATGCCTGGAAATTCACACAGAATTTGTACTTCAAAAGTTACCTCTGCAACTAAAGGATTGCAAACACATTTTCCCCACATGAAAATTTATTTTTTGGAGCATAGTTCAAGCTCAAGGAAGATAATGAAGGAGAACTGTACAAGGACAAGCCCTGAACTACAGGAGACAGTCTACCAAACCACAACAAACAAAAGATATTTCCATAGTGAGGAATCTATGTGACTCCAAGGTCAACCTGTTCCCCTTTCTTATATGCTGAGATATGCTTATAAAGTAGAGGTGGAAAACAAGGGTCCCTTTCTATCCCTTCAAAAATTTTGAATGCTATATTTTCAATCATGTGTTATAACTAGGTATTATGCAAACACTTAAACTTTTTCATCTATGTTTCAATGAAGGGTATTTGACAGGCCAGTCCCCTTGTGACCTCCAGCAATGCCAGAACTGCCCCTGGGGACAGCTCTACACTTGAGTCTTGGATAGCTGAGGCACGGGCACAGTCACCAGGATGTGGCTGTCCCATTCTGCACTGCTTGTTTTCTTTCAAAAGAGGGTATAAATAGTAAAATTAAGTAGGGGGTCATCTGACAGCCAGTGACCACAGTGCTCAATGGTGAGCAGGGCTGAAGCCTTCAGCAAAACCTGGTCTATTATCAGTGAGAACCTGCCTGCTCCCACTTGGAGGATTAGACTAACTTCATAAAAATACCATTTGTCTCCAACTACCTCAACACCATTATTTATCCTGGGCCCCTGAGATTAAAGCAGCAGGTAAGCAAGGAGCTGAAATTAATGTATCTTCATTGCTCCATTTTACCTACTTTTCTTGGGTCCGCAGCCTGCTCTGGATCAAGACCAGAGCAAGGAGCTGCTACGTGAAATCCTTTCCTCCCAGCTGCATACACACACCATGAACTTCATTCTTGACACAAAACACAAACATCAATCTCACACCTCTGCTGCAGCAACACTTTGGAGTAACAGCAGCTGCAGGCATCACAAGCCACAAATAGCTGGAAACCTCAGCAGGACATCAGGCAAAGAGGGACTTACAACCACAAAGCAGAAATGGAGGGATGTGTTTCCATACCACACGTACTCCCTGAAAAAATTATTGAAATTAACTGCTATTTGGTTTCTTGGTATCTGAAGACTGAGAAGTTTGAAGTAATTCCTATTTATTCAAGTGATACCAATGAAGAGTGGGAAATAACATCAGCACACGACTATTGTCAACCTGTTTGCTTATATATGCTATATGTCTTTCCCACACATCTTCACCTCTTTCTTTTGTTGGATTTAGTCTGTATGTTGTTTTGGAAAGAGACCCAGTCTTTCTGCACATCTGCCATCTCTAAGTGAGGTTATCACTTATTAGCAGCAAAGGCAGAGTGAGTCACTCAGGAGACTTCTGACTCACACTTCTCACTGAAAGTCAATTGTGCAATGACTTTTTCAAGGTAGTCACAGGCAGACATCAGAATGAAATGGAACTTAACTTTGATATATATACTTTGGCAGTATCTGAGGGCAAGGAGCAGCTTAATACGACTACAGCATGTAAAGCCAAATGCTTTACTTCATAAGTGCTGTTTACGCTGTGCAGAAAGACCAGAAATGGGCTTTACATTCCCCTTCTGGTAATTCTCCAGGCAGAGGGAGCTCTCAGCAGAAACCCTCTGAATCATCTTTCCCAAAAGCTCTAGAAACAGTGATAGGAACTGACAGGAGTACAATGCTTTGTGGCAGTCTCCAGCTGGCATGGAAGCTATTGCAAACTGGTAAAACTCTTCTCAGCTTTAACCTTCATATTGCACTACAGCCACCAATAACGGCAGCTGAGCAATCCTCCTTTTTTTCCTTTCCCCTTAGCAGAAGACAATCCATACCAGAAAGATTCGATCCTTCATCCACTAGGAACAATAGCAAAATTACTCAGATGTAGATGTGGGCTTTTAGTGGTTCACTGAAGTTACGTTTGTGCAATAAAACTAACTTTGAATTTTGTATTCTAAAGACGGTTTGGTAAGATATGAGAAAGAGCCAGTATTGCTCGATGGGCTTCTCAGCATAGTAACTCCACAACATGTATTAAAATCTTCGACTTTCACCATCACAATAAATATATTAGTCCATTACTGAATATGAGTACATCTGTAAAGGGATTTATCTTACTGAAGTCTGATACACTATGTCAATTAAATCCCAATGCAGTTTATTTAGGACTTGTAAGAAAGGACGCTATGGTGCATTAGCTTGTTGCTGCCTCTCAGCACAAACACAAAACTCAGCTGCTGAATAGAGTCACCTTGTATCCAAAAACAGCCTTGGAAATAATTGTCAAACATGCTTTCATCTGTCCCCAAATCTGAATCAAGTCATCTAAAGGGACAAGGTACCCTTTCACATACCTCTTCATCTAGAATAAAACACTTTCTTCTACATGGTACATGAGACTGGGGAAAAAAGCATGAAGAAATTAATTCCAGCTATGAGATAAGCTTTTTTTAATATTTTATTTTATTTTAATTTATGAATATACATACACTAATCTCTCTGCCTTTTTTCAAATGTCTGATGGAAACTGGCTTCACAGTTGATGACACATCTTGGTCTCATGGGACATAAGGAAAGAACAGCTTGATCTACAAAAGGAAGAGTAATTAATGCTAGTTACATCATGCCTTATTTTTTAGTAACATGGGAGGATCAATCACACACAGTTTATACTGGAAAAGATACACCAATGAACACAGGTGGAAAACAATGCAACTAAAAAGAAATAAGAGGCCACCTCAGTACCTTTCTAACCAGTGGGGGGTGGGGGGTGATTCTCAATAAGATAAGATAGAGGAGGCTTGTGTATTGTTGTTCAGAAGGATGCTTAGCTGAACACACACAGTTGATCCAAATGAGTCTCAACATATACAGTCCCTGAAGCAAGCACAGCTGTACCAACTATAACTCAGATTTTTAAAAAATGCAAATACTAATAAGAATTTTTTTAGAAGGGATAAACGTTTGTTACAGACTCTTCCCTGTATAACTAATATATTAGCAGATTTCTCTTTTTAATTCTTCTGCTATTTGGATAATTCTAATCCTCACTATTCTCATATGGCTCCTAGCAATCATTTATTAAGGAAAAATACATATTTATCAATTCATTCAGTTTATCAATGTATTTTTAATAAACTTATGTGAATACTAGCTCCTCAACATTCAGGAGAAATGCCTAAGAGCAAGCATTTTGTTTATACACAACATGATTAAAACTAAACATAATGCAACTGCTCATAGGTGATGAGACAGCTAAAACAACCTCTAGCTCCCTTCTGACTACTGGGGGGAGAAGGGGGATTCAAAATGCAAAATGAGTTTCAGACTTAAAAATGAAATTATGTTAGCCATTCAGACCTAGTGTAAATGCCACAGAATGTTAAACCAAACAGATAATCTTCCCCCCAGGAAAAAAAAAAAGTTTTAAATTAATCTCCAAGTATGGGATTAATTCAGTAAAATTACAGTCTAGCCTCCCTTCCAACAATCCCAATCATAACAGCCCAATTTTGCAAAAGACCAAGTATTCTCCTTTCACACCGATTGACAGTAATTCCGATAATGCTTGCCAGGACTGCATCTAGGATTGTTACTTTTACCATGTTTTGCAATTAGAAAGTAATAAAAAAATGCAGAGTCAAAATATACTTATTTTGTGTTCCAGAGTTAAACACAGTGAAAACCTCTTTTTAGCACAGCTTTTTCTACCATAGTAAGAATTTTAGGTAAACAATGGCATTTTTCACAGCATTCGTGGTCAGCACTGACAGGCAAAGAGACCAGATCAGATCTGACTCTTAACTGGGCTGTTTGGCTTACCATTAGCTTAGCAAGATGGAAACAGCCAAGAACTCACTGTCTCGGTTTCTCAGACAGCCTGAGAGTAGCTGCTGATTTCTCTGTTGCAGGACAGTGAGACAAAGTCATTCCTATTTTAATAGGATTGCAGAGCTGTTTCACATTCAGTCCTGGTACGATCATGCAGAAATCAAAGGAATAGACCATAAATGAATCCTTTAGTGTGAGAAATAGCAATCTCAGCCCATCCTCCAGACATGCTGTGGTAGAAGAACTGATGCAGGTCTAGTGTGCAAGGCAAGAGTCCGAAGAGTGACACCAATGTGTGAAAACATTTGTGTAGACAAGAAGAAAAGTCCTTACTCTGAATAGAGCACAAGCCAAAACAAAATGTTCTCACTGGTATGGATAACCTATGGTGATTATCCAATGGCCTTGTACAAAACACCCTTTACAACCATTTGTACCATTCAAGCCTTCAGAGCTCTCTTCTCTGGTGGGTGCCCCTACATAAGACTGTAGTGGGTCTGTCTGAGCTGATTTTCCCCATACAGCCCTCATGCTGCAGTATTGGGAGCCAGAGGCTGTTGATAACACACCCATGTTATGACTAGCAGGGCTCACACAGCACCAAAGGTACAGGGGGGGCAAGATCTGGGAGGGGATACAACCCAGGCAGCCAACCTGAGCTGACCAATAGGATATTCCATACCATATGACGTCAGCTCAACTATAAAGGGAGAGGGAAGGAGGAGGACGGGGCAGAATTCGTTAGGAAGACGCTTGTCCTCCGAGCACCCATGTTCTGGAGCCCTGCTTCCCAGGCCAGGCCCGACACCACCTGCAGGTGGGCAGTAGAGAATAACAGCTCTGTTTTGCTTTTGCTTCACACACGCAGGGCCTTGCTTTTTCTGCTGTTTATTAAAACTGCTTTTTATCGTAACCCACGGGTTTTTTCCATCTTATTCTCTCCCCACTTGCCCTGCTGACAGAGGTTGTGGGGGGAGTGACAGAAGGGCTTGGTGGGCACCTGGCACCCAGCCAAGGTAAACCCACCACACATACCAAACACAGGCACACTCTCAAGGATGTTTCTTACCTTGAACAACCTTCAGTTCATGATCCTGGTTCAGGAAAGGATTTAATTGCAGATATCGATACTCTTTAAGTAAAGCTGGAAACATGTGTTTGAACTACTGATACAGTGGCATCTAAGTTATTTTTAAACACTCTCCAGAATAAGTTTCTTCTAGAATAACGGCAGAAAGGATGAACCATCAACCCTCCTCCACCCTGTAACAGGTAGGGAAGGAGGCTCAGAGAGATAAAGCCACTTGCCAAGAACCAGTCAAGAAATCTGTGGCAGAGCTAGGCACTAACAGTAGCTGTTAATCTGTTTAGTACTTTCACCCCAAAACATTTTTTTATTGGAAGAGTAATAAAAAATGACATGGATTATTTAGTATGCAACTGGATAGAAGAGAGGACAGACAGGTGAAAGCTAAGCAATGTTCTAAAAACAAGAAAGAATGCCTCCATCACTGACAAAATGTGAAAGCCAATGTAAATGTCTTACTACGGAAACCCCATTTTATAATGTTCAGCCCACTGGTTATATAGAAAAAACTATTCAAAAATCATTCAAAAGAGCAAGACTGTAGGAATTCAAAACCATCATTTGGATCTCTAAAATATTTTAAAATATTGCTGTTTTGAAATTTCTGCAGTATGATATTGAACTTTATACTACTGCTGTGTCAAGAATTCAAAACATTTTTATCTATATAGTACTTCAAGTAAACAGAGAACCACACCAAAGGAAATAACTGACAAAACCTTCCAAGTATACAATTTAGTCCACAGACATGCTTTAATTATTTTTTGTTCCTTGCAACCTGTAAGTTTTTTATTTCAAAATAAATTGCTTCAGAACTTGACTCCATCTTTCACTTCAGGGAAAATGGACAAGAATGATTTCAGCAAAAATTCCTTTGCATCTGTAAAATATACCTTTCCCTTCAGCTAGAATCCATAAAAGAACATTTTCTTTATGTCTAATTTTGCCACAAAAAATGTAACTCTGGCTCAGTTACTTTTAATTCTCTTCTCACCAACTCAACAAGTTCAAATTAAGACAACTGGCAAAACTGAGAGTCCTGTTACCTGAGCTGCAGTTCAACTAGTTCAAAGGCAGCTGGGAGCTATAGGCATATTCCAGGACACATTCAGAGAAGCAGAGAAACCTTTACATTTTGTTGTGAAAAGACAATATGCAAAAGTTTTAGAGATAATTAAAATGGGCAGGAATGATGTTCCATCTCATTAGATGCATTCAACATTTTTAAACTGAATGGCAGAGACGCAAGCTCAGGATTTCTTCCTTGTTGCCTGCAAAGCAAGTCTGACCTTCAGCCCTTTCTTTTACTTCAGTCTACTTAATGAAGGACAACACAACACAAAATCTGATTCAGTTCTGAGCCTATTTACAAACCATCAGCCCAAGAAAAAGAGTAGATTTTTTTGCTAATAAGCTAGGTTCAAACTAAGCCCATCCTTGTCTTTGGCACACAGATGTTAGCAGAGAGGCACCATTTACCCAGAGTAAATACAACAGAATTATTTTGCATAACTAGTGAGCTGCAATGAACTCCTACCTACCATATCAGCAAGTCTAAACATCTATGTTGACATCCATACTAAAACTTTCAACTTTTAAAATCATAAGATACAACTCTTTCTCACATCCAAGGAGTCATTAGATACCTAATACAAAATTCAGTCAAAATTCAATTTGAAGAAACATATCAGAGAGATGGCTGAAGACCAGGCCTCAGGTAAAAATATGTGCTAAGGAGCTAGGTGAATAAATGTTAAGCTTAACTTAATTTCTGGCAAAAGCTCATTTCATGCATACATTTTCAGAATAGGGCATTTGTAACTTTTGTGCTGGAAACATGTCCTAGATATGTTTGCCATTTCAGAGGACTGGTGATGACCTAACGGGAGAGCCAAATGGTAAATTATGCTGTGTTGACCTCTGATGAGGCACAATTATGTTTAAGCCCTTGTTCCAAGCCAGAGAAAGCAGAGATTCAGAGCTTTATTTATCATTATGTACTTTCAGTGTTCTAAATACCTGAATAGTTTCTGTTCCAAGATAGCAGGTTTCCATTCTTGCTTCCATTATTTTCTAACAAATTTCAAAATACCTGAAGTTTTCCTCACATTAGACCAAGACCAGCAAGAAAAGTTCAGTTCAAATGGTATTTTGTGCACCCAGAAAGCTTTATAAACCCAGTTCGTAGTTCCCTATGCTGCACTCAGCCTTGACATAAGTGATTCCATTGACTTTCACAGGTTTGTGCCTGGTTTCACAAGGACTGATTCAAACCTGATCTCTAAACTGCTCTTGAACAAGCCTCAGAACTGCTTCAATTTATTACTTTGTACCATAAGCAATTATTCCACTATTCAGCATCAATTTAAAATCAATTGCACAGCACCACAGTCAGCCGGTTATCCAAATACACCTCAGATAGGTAAGGCTCAATTACACCGGAGGAGTGAAGAACAGATAGGAGAGATTCATCACCAGCTCAGATATCAATAAAAGATGTAATCAGCAAGGGACTGTGTTAAATACAAGTGGCCATATTTTGTGAGCTAATTCTCTTGTATTTCATTAAAACCAACTTTTAATCTTCTCTTCACTTTTTTCATGTTGATGAATTGGAGTGAACAAGACGAGCCCATAATAATCAGTGAATGTTTTTGCCCTCACAGAATTATTAAAATGACAGACTTTAACCAACACACAGACCACTGGAAAATTTTGCCTTATCCAGTTGTGGATTTCACTGATGACCTTCTCCACATGGATTTCTCTTACCATCCCCCTGGCCCATCAGAGCAGCCACAGCAACACTCCAGGTCCCAGGCACAGGTCAGCAGATTGTATGGTTGGCGCAGCAGACTCAGAACTGGCGTACAGCTTCCTGCGGAGCAGACCTTGGTCAAACCAGCAAGTCATCAAGAATGGACTAAGGAGCACCAGATGAAGGAGAGTTCAGTGTGACTGAACAAATAGGGTCGAAACTGATTTTGTTTCAAACTAATCATTATGAGAGCACACTTAAGAGATATTGTATAATAGACTAGGAATCTTGACAGCTCATTGGGTATACAATATACCTATTAGATATTAAAAGTAGCCCAAGAGCAATAGGAGAAACGCGCTGAAGGTTCTCCTCCCCCTCTATTCTGCCCTGGTAAGGCCACGTCTGGAATATTGCATTCAGTTCTGGGCTCCCCAGCTCAAGGGCAACAGGGAACTACTGGAGAGAGTCAAATGAAGGGCTACAAAGATGATTAAGGGACTGGAACATCTCTTGTACAAGGAAAGACTGAGATCCCTGGGGCTGTTTAGCCTGGAGAAGAGAAAGCTGAGAGGGGATCTAATCAATGCTTATAAATATCTGAAGGGTGGGTGTCAGGAAGATGGAGCAATCAGTCCATTTTCAATGGTGTCCAGTGATAGGACAAGGGGAAATGGGCATAAACTGGAACACAGTGAGGTTTGACAGAGCACTGGAACAGGCTGCCCAGGTTGGTTGTGGAGACTCCTTCTCTGGAAACTTTCAAAACCCGTCTGGACACGTTCCTGTGTGACCTTGTCTAGATGAACCTGCTTTGGCAGGGGTGTTGGACTAGATGATCTCTAGAGGTCCCTTCCAACTCCTACCATTCTGTGATTCTGTGAAGGAATATTCCTTGTGATGAAAAACAAGCCAATGAAAACAAAAGGGAGATGAACAGGAGAGCTAGGGACAAGAATGGGTAAGGTACCATTACACCCCTTTTATTTCAACTACCTCCCAGGAGAATTTTCTCAGGTTTTTTTATTGGGTTCAACATATACATTCTCTCTATTTGATAGATGCAAAGACAGCTGGAGTCAAAAATTATTCTTATCCTGGAATTTCAATTTCATGCCACACACAAATGTGGAAAAGCAAGTAAAAATAAAAGAGTTTCAGGTTATCTGTTGTCAGTCAAAGCCTCAAATCCACTGCATTCATACAGTGGCTTGTCTCTGTTTTGTTGTTGGGGTTGGGTTTTTTTTATTAGCAATAATAAGAGCAATAAAAAGCTTTTCTTCTAGATTCAATAATATGGAAAGCTTTGGAGCTCTGCATCCAAACAAGATTTTAGCAGTGTAAGCATACATTCACCTTTTATTATCACTAACAATATTACTGTTACATGTTTTTTCTTTCAAGCTTTGTTACCTGTGTGGTCTCTATCCTTATCTATCATGGAATAATTTGTCAGTCCCTTACCTGTGGGAAAACAAGAGGTTTCCTTTTCTTCTTCCTTGAATGTTATCTGCTCCAAGACAAAATGTTACACCTGCTGTTTTCTGTCAATTATTTATAAATAGAAAAAAATAACACTGTATCTGATACTGTATTTCTTTGTGAATAAGCCAGCTAGTTATATTTTTCCATGGAATATACAATTAGCACATACACAATAGAACTGAAATAAAATAAGGACCAAGCTAAATCTGCTTTTGTAATTAAAAGTAGTAATAAATGTGAAAATAGGTCACCTTACAGAGTCTCCTGGCCCTAGAGATCTATTGACAGGCTTCTGACAGCTGATGGAAACTCTACTAGGGGTGACTGGCAGTGGCAGGGACCCCTGGACCCTGCTGTGTCCAGCCCACCCCATACTGGGGACTTCAGTCCTGCAGCATCCATACATGAGCCAGCCTTTGGGCTAACACACCCTCAAGACTGCTCACTGCTCGGGATGCTCACCTCTTTATGTGGGGGATTACGTAGCATCCGGCACCCTCTGTGCAGAAGGAAGAGAAACAATTTTATAGACTTTGAATAAGCAAACTGCAGGAAGACCAGAGTCATTCCTGGGCTGCAAAAGAACTTTGACACATTCTGTGTCCCATTTTGTGAGAGGAAATGTACTGGGCTCAGCTGGGGATGGATGTAAGCCTGTGCCCTTGCATGCATCCTGCTTTCTACAACATGCATAAACACATTCTGGTGTCCTGCAAATATTTATTGGCACTAAGTCCTATGTGACTGATATATCAGCACCAGTGAAGTCCTTGTGCAGATGCATTCATTCCAGAAAAACCGCACTTTTGCAGAGACAGATGAAAGCATCTCATAATTCTTCTGTTAGAAACTGTATGCTCAGCAAGAGCACTTCAGTAGCAGAGTTCAACACAACCATACCAGCATATCCATAGCAGCATTACATCTGGCCTAAGGTCCTGCTGATCAACCCCTCTTTCTTCTTCAGCTTTTACCTGCCTGGATCACAACCTTTCACTTTCTCTTCAGCTTTCTACTTTAATCTTGATCATCAATTCCCCTGCTGCACAAATGATGCTGAGGCCAGGTAATGTGCACAAAGATTTATTAGCAGGATCCACTGCTGATGGCATGCATTGACTCTAACAGACAAAGTAATTTGTAGGGAAAAACAAAAGCAGAGGAGAATGACAGAGCAAAGAGGACAGGAGAGAAGAAAATGCAGAGAGAAGAAAAACCTTCCCAGAGGCAAGCCAGTAAGGGCAGCCATGTGGTCCCAGGTGAGCATCACACTCTGGACAGTGTCTCCAGTGGTGATGGAGAAAGGTGGTGATGAGGAAAAGGAGGAGGACTTTTCCCCTCATCCTACATGTTTCATTGATAACCAGTCAAATTCTCTATGGATTGCTCCTGCTTATGATGTTGTTAGCACTGACCAGAGCACACTAATCAGGTGCAAGTGCTGTACATTGACTGTTAAGCTTTTGTCCACATAAATTATTGGATAATGTTTATTGAGCACTTGGAAGACTATTATCTACTTTGTTGTGCAGAGTGTTTCGTTTCTCTAATATAAATTAAAATCTACAAAACAAGAGGGAAAGGAAGAGAGGAAAGAAGGTGATTCTCAAACTAGTGCTGGCTACTTCCATGAAAGCCCGCCATTAATGACACTCAGGATTTGCAGATGCAAGTCCATACAAATGATACAAGAATAACAGCATGAAAACAATAATGGAAAAATGCTGGCCCTGAGGCTGCAGCTAACAGCTCAATGGCTTCAGAGGGAGGTTACAGAGCTGCAACAAGCAGGCTCTTGCTAAGGCCAAGGCACTTTGGTACCTACAGCACTGTGCAACATCCCTGCAGCACAGCACATCTTGAAATCCATTCCTCTCCCCTCTCAAATTTTCTTTCTCATATAAAGTCGAACCAGATCTACTTCCAATGTAATCAATATGAACAATTTATTAATATTTTAGTGATTATAATAATCTCAGTCTTTCTTAACATAGCTTTCTACTCATACAGAGGTAGTAATGTCGGAACCAGGCATGGGTTTGCAGATTAAAATAGAATTGAGCTTTCTGAATTTTAAAGGTTGCAAACAGAATTTGTACCACCTTATCCTTGAATTAAACTAGTAGGCTCACCACGTTTCTGGTTATTACAGTTAGGGGAGGTTTATGTCAAAAAACAGAATTCAAACCAGCTGGGGAATCTCAGCAAGGAGGCTGAGGACTGAAGCGTGCGGCAAGTAAATTATCCTCTCATCTTCCAAACTGCCCCCTCTGGATCATATTAATGGTATGCATTAGTTGTGTGCACCAGCACAGAAAAACATCAAGCCACTTTTCTGAACAATAAATGATGTCTTTATCAAGAAGAGATAGGTGGACTATATAGACAGCAGCAGCTAGACAAACAGACGAAGTTGTCAAATAAACAATTTGTGAACTTCATTGTACTTCAAGGATTAACTCTAATCTCTCCATTTGGATTCTGTCCTCAGTTTCCATTATAGGCAAGGTAAAATTACAAGTGTTTGTAATACGGGCAGCCTGGCTGCACCACTGCCCGTGTTTCTCTGGATAAAGAGGGGATTTCAATTATTAGCATTCCCTGGTTAACAGGAGAAGAAAGAAGACAGGAAAATATTCAGGAAGCTCTAGAAAACCCGTTGATCATCCAAGAGAGCAATGCAAGCAGTTAATCATAGAAACAGTTACTAGAAAGTGACTAAGTACATCTATCAACATTGTAGGCTTCTATATACACCAGGAACCCACCGTTGAACCCAAAATTGCAGACCCAGGGCAAGACAAGACTAGGCAGTCAAGCATGAGGACTCTACTTCAGTCCCCGAAAAAGTTACAAGTGATTTACTAGCATTGGCATAGAAGGGAAGATAGGCCTGCTGCCCTGTGCCAGGGTGGTGGAACAGCCCCCAGGGTGCTGGTGCCAGGCAGCAGGATTTCCTAGATGCCCACAGAAGAAGGGAGCAGGGTCAGTGAAGTCCATTTGCTGAGTCACATCTGTGCTCATCTGGCGATCCAGCCACGCAGAACACATGCCACTCCCCAGGAGCAGGGGCTGTAATGTCAGCTTTACTCTACGGTGCTCCCTGACTCTAGTGTAGAAGGTGGGTGGCAACGCCAACACAAGTCTGGTGATTAGGACCACCATGTGTCTGTCTCCTGTGGGTTTTCTATATTCCCAGTTGAAGTATCCCAGTGTAACTGAACTCCGGCACATGCTGGAGGTGCTACATTCCCTATGCTGCCAGTGGAGAAAGACACTCCCATTAGGAAGACTAGATCCTCATTGAATGCTGGTGGGTTTTACCAATTTCAAGACATTTCCAGACTTATTTGAAATACTCAATGTTCATTTCCAAAATAGTGATACTTGTAAATATTGGTCTCCTGGGTTTCTTCTAAACAACCATAACTAAACCTGCTAAAATGGTATTATAGTAGATGAAAATGTTTACCAGATTATATCTTTTTTTTTTCCCATGAACAGTCTATGAACTTCATTTGAAAAAGGAATGAAAACAAGACAAAAACATAGGGGCAGAATAGCAATTTCAGAAAGTTACTAATGAAAAGCAAGTTTTTGAGCTCCCACAAAACCCTATACATACAAAAGCATTAGAAGACACCACGGCAATGCAATAATTTGTCCTCTCAATTTTTACCAGTGGTCAGTGACTATTTCAGGTACTTCTAAATACTCAATTTTAACAATTTTGAAAATACAGTATGTTGTTAACTCAGAAGACAACTTATGTAACATCTTTTGCAAAAAACTAGGCATTCGTTAGAACAATAATGTAGAGAATGAGACAACAGATTTATATTCTATGAGGCTGTAGTTGCAGTTATGGACAGGACAATCATTCTGTACTTTAAATTTCACCTTTACAAAAGTTTGGTGAAAACTAGAAAGTGTCACTCAGTTAGAAACTTTTATAAAGGAAGTCTTGAAAAAGAATAAACACAAAACCACTTATAGCAAGCCTCCAGGTCTTACTTAGATGTGCACTCGGCTTTCAAGAATCAATCTACACATAGTCCTTGGCCAAACTGTGCTAGTGCTTCAAAATAACAGACTCTTGCTAAAACTGTGTGGTTTAAATTGTGCTGGGTTATCTTAAACTTTTCAGATGACCTCCCCCTGCACAGCGCAACATGAGTGAATTGGTTTAAAGCACATGACATCCTCCAAGAAGTACAAAGTTACTACCAGAGCCTTGTTTCTGACCTAGAAGTTGCCTTTTTGTTACAGAACAGATGGTAGCGGAAAATCAGTATTAAAGCATGCATCAACTGGCATTTAGCACCGTTTCCAGTTTTTAAATGTGGTTTCCCTCTAAAAAATGCAATCAAAGCATTGTGAGAACTGCATCTTTGTCTTCTCTTACGGATTTACAGGTTAAATATCATAATATTCCAGTAAAAGGGCTTTTTCTTCTAAATCTACGGCCTACAAATTCACTGTGGGGACCTGGAAGTCAAGCTGGGTTGTTTCCATCTTAAACATTAGCACCAGAAATAAAAGCTCCACAAGCCAAATTTAACCCTCAGTTGTGCTTCCGTAAATTCCCTACTTCTAAATCAGGCTTTTGGTTTTGAAGACCACATCAGGTTAATTGTCTTAAATGGTTCTAAGGACAAATATTTAAAGTTGTTGGAGCTGAGACTGGAGGGCTAGAAGTCTACCTGAGCACTGCTGATGCAGGAACTTGGGACCCTGATGAGTATTGTGCTACCAAGGGTCTCTGCCACTGGTCAGCCCCACTCTGCTTGACTCTTTGAGCAGGAATTGCTGCGATGTCTGCTTAATAGTCTTCAAACTCCTTGGCTATTAGATTGCTGACTCAGACACCTCTTCTTCCTCTTCTTCACATTTTTCCATGAGGAACAATGTGGATAATCACTTTAATAAATAAGATTTCCCCTGAAGACATGTTGCAATTGAGTAAGTAGGGAATCAAATTATCTTTTTGGTCCAGAGACCAGTATTAGTGCTTTCATCCCCCATATAGCAATAGATACGGGTGGCAAGGCAGCGTAGCAAAGCCCTGTGGCCATGTGCACCCCACTAAGTGCCTGCTGGACCAAAGAGGACTAATGCACAGTGTGTTCCCCAAGCCACACTCTGCACCCTCATACTGCAAGGTCACTTGTGCTGAAGTGACCCATTTCCCTTCAGGGCATGCTGACCATAGTATCAGTCTGTCTGATCCACATACGGCCATATTACACAGCTACAGGTCACTGTGGCACTTACAGCAGGGGACAAAGGCAAGGAAGAGCATGTACATCTATGCTTAGCTCTCTTTCCTGATACTAAGCACACACTTTGCTCACACTAAACATCTGCACAGGCTCAGTTATTATGCTCCTGCACTCCTCAGGGCTTGCAGAAAGCAGATTCGGCATTGGCTTGGGTTCGGAGAATTTGGACAAGTCAGTCTGGGATCAAATGCAAGCTCAGGCCTTCTCTAGCAACACAGTCTAACCACTGCATATAGCTGCATAGATGGGTTCATTTCACAGGCAAGCAAGGGAAACTATTGCTAGACCTGCCAGTCAGAGACGTTTCATCAAAACTAATTTCACCTTCAAGACCTGTCACTGAGCCTTTTGTAAGCCCATTATTTTCAGGTCAGACCTAAAACGCCGCAGCAGATATTCCAGAAAGCCCAGAAATTTCTGCAATGTAGCATTTTTTTACCTGTTTGTGAAATACTTCCTAGTAAAGCAGACAATATCTTGACTGAAGGAAGCTCCAGAGAAATCTGGTAGGTCTCCCTGCCTATTTGGATGCACAAAGCTCCACAGCCATACTGGTACATTTCTGAAATAGCTGATGGCAAGCCATGCTTATTTATTTGTTCGGGTCTACAGGTTCAAATTGCTTCAGCTAACTTACTTGGAACTAATGCCATTATAAATGTTTGTAAGTGTCAGAGATTATCCTCTTGGTTGATTTTATATTACTGACTCTTCAGTGCTTTAAAGTGATACAGTGCTGTCCTATTTAAAAGTAGAATTTTTCCAAGTACATGCAAATTCATCAAATTCAAGAGTTTCCTATGGTTCTGAAGTTTCTCGAACGGCAGAAAAAATCATCATGCTGCTTCCAGAAAAGAAGCTTCATTGTATTTCCATTGCATTTACTTAGGAAAACAATCTCCGGCAAATAATAGCTTTAGGGGGCAGATCTGGGAATGTTAAAGTTCTTACCTATCTATCAGGGAACAGGCATAATTAAGTGTATAATTTGTAGTATGCACTGACATTTACTGCAATTTAGCTCTCCTCCCCCGAGTTATCAAGAGAGAAAGGCAGAGATACCAGTAGCACTTCATAGGAATGAAACCAGTATTTGCATTAAAAAAAAAACATTCCTCCCACTATTTCATCTCTAAAATCCCTTTTAGAAGAACAGTTAGAAAGGGAAAGCTTATGAAAATTAATACAGAAATTATCCAAAAAAGTAGTCCAAGTCAGGTAATAATACAATTGCTCTTGTCATAAGCAACACCTACAATCACATAATGGATTCAGAATCACTGCATATTATGCTCTATTTTTATTTCTGAATTTTAGTTACACTTATATTATGCTTTGCTTGAAATGTAAAGCAATACCTAAGAAGAAATAGGGCTAGAACTGTCAAAAGACACAAAAGCAAACCTTACTTTAAGCACTAAAAATTACACAGCTCTTCTCTACTTACAATCAGCATGAGCCTTACTACTTAGAAAATGGGAGTATATTCAAGATATAACAATAGGAATTCATATAATCAAAATTTGTGCATTTTCCTCCTCCTCCTTCCTTCTATACTCTTAAAAAAAATTGCTTTTCACCTTAATAATAAATGATACATTTCACTATAAATACTCAGTAACACACCATAGCACAACAATTCAATTTTTAATCCTAAAATAATGTGAACAATAATCTAAACAGCAGCACATGTATTTTTCTGTCAGAACACTTAAAGAAAATCAGGCAGTGCAAAAGTAAAAAGTAGCACTGGCACAAAGGAGCAAAGAAATTACTTTGGAAAAGCATACAGAAAAGTACTTCCATCATTTTCAATAAGGACTAATGTTGGTGATGATATTAGATATATTCTAGAAATAGGAGCATCACTCTTAGGAGAAAGGGAATGAGGTAACAAACAGAGACAAATCAGAGGAACTAAATTCGAAATCATGTATTTGTCAAGAGCTTTGAGAGTTTCTATATTTGAGCAAAACATCCTAGTAACCCATTCTCACTGCAACATATACTTCTTCCTAACTAGGCACAGCTTATGAAAACCTTGAGACTGATACATTTCATTACATTCAGTAAGTCACTACATAGTCCAAAGTAATTCCATATTTATAGAATTTCTCTATATGGAAATTTTGTTTACAATGGCAACACTCCTAATCTGGATATCCAGATGTTAAAAGCAGTCCTTTGTGAACACGGTTAATTCCATTCTAAAATACAGCTTATATTACGATAGCAAAAGAACTCTTTTCCTGCTATAACATACATCTTCCTTGGCAGATGTGATGGGTTCACCAGAAAATCTTTTTAAGTGTTGACAGAAAGCAACACTTCTGACATCCAAAAATTATAAATATGCAAGAGACAAATTTTTTATTGCTGTCTTATGAATGAAAGAGAACATGAGATTTTTTACATGCTGGATGAGTTCATAATATCTTCCTTATGGTTTATTTGAACTTTTCCATAGAAGAAGAATGATTTGCCTGACCACATTTTATTACCTATAGTACAGATTAGAAGGAATCTTCCTTCCTTCCTGAGACGTATTGCAGGCCTCTGTCAATGCCTCCTGAACATCCTTCTTTTGTGGGAGTCTTTCTTCCAAAATGGCAAAGGTGACTTCATGTAGATGAGGGATGAGATGCAACAAAATACCTTAAGCATCATTAGCTATGGAGATCACACTGTTTAGCAAACTACCAAAGATGAGCAAGTGGTCTGCTGGAATGTTCAATGTACTCTCACCAAATGTGAGCTAGGAATATGCTGATGAGAAAAGCACATTGCAGGATCAGCACAAATGCATATCTTACATACCAATTCAAAATGCCTTCCTAAATTCATGTAAAAGCTCAAGCTTCCTCATTTGTTTCTCTGAACAAGAATTGTTCTATAAGACAATAACTGATATTAAGAACCTCCCTAGGGCCACTAGATTCAACATATTATGTAAATGATGCAATTCATAACTTTTCTCCATCTAAAATGTAATTATGACTCTTCCCTGTGCTATAGCAACAGAAAATCCTTCTCTGCAAGATGATACTAATCAGGTTAACCTGAATTTTGACATTGATTTGCATAGGAAGAATATTGGGACCCTAACTACTTACGCATAAAAGAGCAGTTGTCTGCTTCTAAGACATTTCCTACACCAGTACTGATCTGCCACCTTGCGTGACTCTCCCAGCTTCCAAATTGAGCTTCTGAAGTGGTCTGATTTTCACATCACTGTTTCAAAGTCAGCAGCTATTACCCATAACTAATATGACAACGCTGCTCGATGTCTCACTCTTCAAATGCCCTTCGTAATTGCCATCATTCAATATTTATAATTATGCATGCTGAGAAAATGTAGTTCGTAAGTACAGTGGCTGTTATGCACAGAGGTTCCTATCAACCCCTTATTCTTGAGCTCTCCGAGGTAATGTGAGCTCTGTCAATCTTAGTACTTCAAATCAAACACATTTCAAAACAATGGGGTTTTTTATACAGAGAAAATCCTTGAAAATATAATAGAAGGAATTCTGATCAAATCACCTTCTGTTTGCCTGCTATTGGTAAAGGTAGATCACGCTCAGTTTGTGTTACGCAAGCCATTCAGATATGTCAACATCCCATTAGAGTTACTCCAGAGCTCTGCAGCTAACTCTGCCAATGCAGCTCTAGATTACAGAAAAGGAAAGCTGGCAAAAAAGGACATATAATCACCACTTGTATTCTTCAAGGTGTGTTATCCTGATGACCTGTTCTTTACTTTCCAGTGTCAAATATTTCTTTTGTGACAGCTCTTCTCCTGTAACAGAGTCAGTTAGTACCTTATTTCCCACAGGGCTTAAGTGCAAGCAGCCTGATTTTGCTGCCCTTTCTCACATAAATGTTATTCTGTGCCATAAACAGATCCACTGAATCTGGTAGTACTTGTACAGTAAGGTATTACGTGAAACTGAGTGACAGAACTGACCCCTTTCTGTTTAAATAGAGCTTAATTCTCAGAAACATGCCACTACTGCTCAATTATCAGGTTGCCCAGGGGGTTTGTGGATGCTCATCCCTGGAAGTGTTCAAGGCCAGCTTGGATGGGGCCTTGAGCAACCTGGTCTAGTGGCAGGTGTCCCTGCCCATGGCAGGGGGCTTGAAACTAGATGATCTTTAAGGTCCCTTCCAGCCCAAATCATTCTATGATTCTATACTGCTCTGGAGGCACAAAAGGACCTTGAAATGGGTGCCAATATGAATGTTAGATCAAAACCAGACCCATCCCACAGGCACTTCTGTGTATGCACACTGCAAAGCCATTAGCCAGGTGCACAGTGTGAGTGATGGAGACACAGGTAGTGTTCCTGTGCACAGAAGACAGACAATGGTGACTGGATGGGTATGCATGACAAAATGTCATAAGCAGTAAAAGCAATACAACATTTCAGGGCTCCTCTCCTTCATCAGAGGTTCAAATGGTCAGCCACAGATCTTTGCATAGCAAAGAGGGAAAGTAAAATGCCCTACAACAGCAGCAGCTGCAGCCCTTAGGCCACCAGTAGGAGCTCCTGAGACTATATGAGCTTTCCTAATGCTTTCTATTACAAACTTTATTAAATAGTCATATTGGTCTACCATAAATGTTGAGACATCACTGGGGCCCAAAGAATCACAACTCAAAACTTAGTAAGAGAAAGGAAAGTGTCACTAAATAAAAGAAGCATTATCTGAGAAGACTGCTCTGAAGATTAATTAATTTTTTACCAATGACATGCCCTATTTATTTAGATCAAGGTGAAAGAGTTAAACATAAACCAAGTATGAGGTAGAAACGTAAAAGTGCCTTCGGGCAAGATTCTCTCCTAAAAAGACTGACTTCACCTCATCTAACTTCTCAGCACCTTGAGGTGAGAGAAAGTATTAACAAAAGCAATATTTTTGACTCTACTTTGAAATCTTGAGACTGTGACTTGGGTCAGTCACCTGAGTGATCATCTCACCATCCCTCCACTATTAAATATTTGACAGGGTGCTATTTTATCAGTGCTGATAAAAGCATTGATGTCTCAATTCATTGCAGAGTGTTTCTGAAAGTAGAAACCTTCTCAGTCTGCAGACAACATGAACACAAGTACCTGAAGAAATCTTTAAAGATGATTAAAAAGGAAGCCAGACAATTTCCAGCTATTTGACTGGAGCTAAGTTTTTACTGTCACTGTCCTTGAAAGCACCCTCTGTTTGAATAGAGGAAAAAAACAGAGGGTATTTAATTGTATCAAATGCAAAATTATATGTATTAGTGTCTTTGCTGCTTTAGTTTTTAAGTTAGTGAAAGGAAAAAGAAAAGAAAGTAAGCAAAAAGAGAAATGGACAATTTTTCAGACAATTGGAAGCATAGCAAGTTATGATAGAGAATGCAGTAAAGTACAGAAGAGTTTTAAACTAAATCCCCAAGCAAGCAGACAGCATATGTAATCAAATGGGGATAAATTTAGAAAAAGACTAACAGAAAAAAAAATCTCCAAAACCTCAAAACTTTTGCTTTTGAACAGAAAAAGTGACACTAAGCTAAGAGAAGACAGAGAAAGAGATCAAGGAGAGCAATGTACACTGCTAACAGCTGATACGACCACCCTTTTTTTGTTGCAAAACAGAAAAGTTTGCTCTGTAAGTGGGACTAGTTAGTAAAGGTTCAGATTCTTGCCTATATAAACTTATAGTTTATAATAGGAGGTTTAGTTTCTGGTCTTTAGTAAAAAAGTAATTTTGAAGAACAGTGGACATACTGAAGACGAGAGAGAAATCTAGAAAGTGTTGAAGTAGAATAGCTATGAACAGGATCTAAATGTCTTGGAAAACAGCCAATTTTTTCTCAGTGTGATTAGATTCAATTAGTGGTAAACCTTCATTAGAAACCCCTTTTTAAAATAAATGACAGGTAATTTATTACACACTGTCCCTTTTTTATGATGCCTTTACAGAACAGTTGGGTGCTTTAAATTTATTGCCTTTTGTTAAAAAAATCCTATTGAAAATATACAAGCTAGCTTGTTGCACTTTTCAGCACTAACTCAGCTACAAGACGACAGCAATTTTGTCACCCAGAAATGCTTGAATTATTGCTCTGCTCTCAGTGTGTTTGATCCTGCATCTAAGTAAATCTCACAGGATTCATCAGCCAATCACACAGCATGCTCTATTCAGTACCTACCACAAAATTATCTTATAGGGACTCACACTGAGATTTCATTAGTCCTATTTCCAACTTTTAAAATTTACACAGATTGCTTGAATCTTTCTTTCCTTTATGGGAATTCTCAAATTCAGACATGAGATTTAAAGGAATGCTCAAGTGCATTTGTGGAAAATGTGAGAGGAGATGACAGACCTTTTAGACTGCCTACAAAGGTGGGATGCTTCACCCTTTTCTTTAACCATATTGACTAAAATCTTACATAACAATAGGGAGTTAGCACAGAAAAGGCTAGTCTTTTAATTTAGCACAGCTTTGTGAGAGTATTATTCTTTCACTGTTGGAAAGAAGAGGAAAATGGTACCCATAATGTATTACTCCTGAAGAGGCTGCTGAGATTTCTGTAGAGATTCACACAATGAGAGTGATGTTGTAAATTACAAAACAGTACCTCGCTGAAACACATAAAGAGGTATTTCTGGGAGCCAAAATGAGAACAGACAATCTTTCAGTGCTTTAAGTGCACAATTCACAATTCAAGACAACAGAAGCAGTAAAATAAGCATAATCAAAGCCACTCATTTGCCACTTGTCAGGATACTTTTAATAAATAATGTCCTAAAGAAAGAGTCCTGATCTGTTGGTCTTTGCCAACATGTTTTCTTTCTTAAGTCCTAGTAGCAGCCAGGCTGTATAAAATTCTCTGCAATACAGAAAATGTGTTATTCTCTGTAACACAGAAAACACACACACCTGCTAGGGTTAGAGGCAAAACTGGACCTTCACCCAAAAATCAATCATGTTATGGTTAGTTACCCTTTCCCTCATTAGCAGAAAACATCTGGTCCAGACACATGCATCTTTAATAAGACACGGCAATAATTTGTTTTCCAATTTTCCAAAACATCCAAATATATCCCTAATACCACAGCTTAGAATAACCCTTCTGCTCTGTCTTTTCCCCCTGGAAAAACACCCCAAAAAAAAGGTCAAAACCGAAAATGGGGCACAATAGAGGGATCAAAAGCTGTAGCTAAAAAATTTATGTACAGCTTATAAATGTGTATCACAGAAATGTGATAGATATCTAAGTCAAGCCTGTACCATCCACTTCAAGAGATGTTGTTGCTAGTCTGGGCCTTTGAGCACATACCTACCACCATTCATCTATAATTCAACAAGGAATTCTTAAGTAACATTTTTCAAGGGAGATAGAAGATACTGTTATCCCCATTTTACTGACTTAGAAACTGAAATAGAGAGCTAAGTAATGAATTTGAGGCCCCAGGAAAAAGAGCTATCAAAGACAAGTTTACGCTGCAGGAATTTCTGGAAAGTCCATGCTCTAAGTAATGGGAAACACTGCTTTCTGCCTTCAGAATAAGTTTATCACTAATATTTTCAGTGTGAATATTTAACTCCCACCAAAATGTTACAATCTCCTCCTTTGTTTTTTTCATAGGTAGAGCTTCCCAGAATACATAGTATTTTGTCTTCTCTTCATCTCTGCTCTTAATCTGGTAGCCATCAAAAACCCCCATCATATTACTCAAGAGATTTTACATTCATTTCCTCTCTGGGAACATGAATAAAACAAAGACTCACCCATTTCGGCAGGAGGGGACAATCTGCAATTCAGCATTCCTGAATGGTGCTACAGGGACAACCTGTGTAAAGTCATCCGAAAGATCTCCATAATGGGTATCTCAGAGAAAGTCCTCTGAAAATGCTTGTATCTGATCCTAGACAACCACCTCAAACAAATTCAGATGGCTAAACACAGGTAAGAAGAAGCCTTATCTGCAGGTGGGTATGGAAAGTCTCCACTCAAGTGAGAACAGACCAGATCATACAAAAGCCTAGTCAGCAAAAAGGAAAATCTTCCCTACCACTGTACATTACTAACTTAACCGCTTCCTAAAAGGACCATCTATCATGTTAGCTACTGTTTTCTCCCTGCAATGAATCCTCAACCACTCTGGTATCAGTTGGATGGTATCGATCCTAGCAATCTTTTTTGGTGATGCAAATATCTAACAGGAACGAGAACAAAACAATCCTTTCATTTCACATACACCACTGAATAGCCTTCTGTCAATAATGACTTCAACCACTACTGCCATGGCTGGAAAAGGACTAATGACAGATAAGAAAGATTCTGTATGACATTGGCAATCCTTTCATCCTCTACTTGCCCTCACTACAGGGCACTACTACACTGTCTTTCTAAAACTTTAATCAGAGAAGCATGTTAAGGAAAGATGGCTTGTAATGCAGTATCGGATACAGTGCTTCAAAAACTTCAGCTTTTAAACACATTTCATGTTTAAGAGTCATATCTCAGATTAATTTTCCCAACAGCAGCTGAAGTCATTTGAACAACTTTGTGATCCATTTCTTTTACCCCATTTCTTCAGACATTTGCAGTAATTTCATAGGTACCAGCTCTTTACATTATTTTCTAGCTCATCACTTTTACTATCATTTTGACTTAGAACTCATTTCTTTGATGTATAATAATCTGTAGTAAGAACACAGAATATCAAAGGACAGAAATATCTTCATTACCTAACATGCAGCATGATCTACATGTCAGAAGGAAATGGTAAAGTATTATTTATGCTGCCTCTTAACTATCTCTCTTGCACAAAAGTCAGATTGCTGCTACTCAAATTATAGCACACAATTCATTTCTTACCAAAGAAACTCAATTTAATATCAGACAAGGAAAATTCACACACTGAGCTTTGAGGTGTGAATTCCTGTATTCTACATTGTACAGAGTAAGAGAAGTCCACTCCCTTTGTCACATAATTGTTCACTGCTCTTTAGATTAATCTGTAACATTATCCAAAACATAAGATTTAAGTTCTACATGTAACTTTTTTTTTTTTGCTCTGGTTTATTTTTGCCCTTTCCTACTTCTTTTTTCCTCTTTATTGTGAAAGAAATCTGATTTAGCCAACCAAGACACAACCTCTTTCATTTCATTGTCAAGCTGAAAGGTGGTTGATGCAGGTTTCCTGGGTCTCAGGCTAGATGCTATGATGGCATAGTGTGCCTGTCATCCCAACTCGTGAAGCTGTAAGCTAAAAATCAGCATCAACAAGTGCAATGTCAGCTTTTGTTGTTCTCTTCCTTTTTGTGTTTAGTTCCTAGCAAAGCCATATCAAAGCACAAACTTAAGAAAAGCAATAGCTTGAATCCACGTCAAATATGATTCTCTTTTTCAAAGACATTTTATAAAGTCTTTAATCACACAGAATCACAGAATC
>VYZX01022987.1:282-14071 GCA_013401335.1 Brachypteracias leptosomus
TACTAACATAAGTAGTAATTCAGTAGTCAACAGCTTTGAGCTAGTTGGCTTTTAACTTTCAGTGTTGTAGTTCAGCAACATGTAACTTTTTTTTTTTTATTGCTATTTTTCATAGATTGGGTTCTACAATGCTGTAGCCATCCCATGTTACACCACACTTGCACAGATCTTTCCTCCAACTGGGCCACTGCTCCGAGCATGCAGGTGAGTAAATGTGCAGGTTTTTTGCACAGCTTGTGTAGCTTGATCAAAGAAAAAGCAAACATGTTTTGCAAGTTTGTCGGGAAATACAGACTTTCAATTTTAGAATTTGCATGCAGATAAACAGATACACATCTTGCATTCATCTATGCAGAAACTCAAAGGCAATAACTACTGGCTGGGACTATCCAATGTAGATCTGTAGATTCTGTTTCATTTTTAAAAAGTGGTTTTGGCATGTGGTTTTATTTCATGTCAGAACATTTTTATTAAAAAAGCGGGAAAAGGAAGATCCCCAGAATATTCAGTAATTGGGAGCATAAGGGTAGTACCACTGGGATGTGGGAAAGGCAAATGTAACTTTGTCCTATCAATCAGTTGGGATGTAGCTTGGGATCTTCTGGAGAAAAAGCAAGGGTCCTTAACCAATTGGCTGCTACTATCCTGGAATGATGGTGGATCTTTTTGTAGGTAGTTCTGTTCAATAACTATATCCTGTACTGTAGCAATCTTTCCTGACAACACTTCTGTTGAAACTTCATGAAAATGTTCTGGTTTCAGGTTAATCAGTATTCTCTAAAGAAAAACAGTTGGTTCACAAAATACCAGCAACCTTTAGTCACATCCAGGGAAGAGAGGTCTGTTTTTCTGTACTCTTACTAGCACCTCTTTCATGACCTTTTTTTTCCTTTTTTTTTTTTTCCCCTCTTGTGGTCTTACATTCTAGGTTGCATTGAACCTTTTCTTTGTCCTCTGTGGCAGATCTACTCTGTCATTTTACTGATCCTGTAGACTGAATTATGTGTGAAGTAACAGAACGGTGCCCAGTATATACAAAATGCTGTGACATTTAACATAGTGGTTAGTAAAATAATTTCATTCACACTCAAACACTATTTCATAGAGCTATGAGAAGAATATGTAGGTCTGTACCAGTGGGACAGTGGACATCTTACAAAAAACAGTGAGTATCTAGGAGCCATTGTTGATAGTCACCTGACTCTAAGGTCCTGCTGCTGGGCATGGCTACACAACCCTTAGATTTAATATCAAGGGAATATTAAGTAGGATTAGAGACTATACCTCTGTATTTATTACATTAATGGGGCTAAAGCTGGAATCCTGTTTAGCATCTGTGCTTTAAAAAGGATAGATAAAGACACTAGCAAATAAGAGAAGATTAAGAGAGAGCTTAAAGAATGTTTTGTGATCTTAGTAGCAAGACTAAAAAATTTAACCTATTTTATTTACTTTATCCAAAAGAATGACTTTATCAAACTCTGTAACTGTCTCCATAGTATGTTTTCTGATCAGATCCCAAGCTTGTTAATTTAGCAGATAAAGGCTATTTGAAACCCAAATATTCAGATGAGGAATATGGTAAATGTCTTTTTTAGCATTTGGAATAAGGCCAGTTGAAGAATCTTAAACCAAGCCTAGGTATACTTTTTAAAAGAGAGACGTAAAAGGGATATGTGTCTGAGGTACAGCTGCTGTGATGAAATTGCCATGGCCTGTCTTTTCTGGGCAGTCAGGCTAGGTGATCCTTATAGTAGGGTCTTTCAACCTTAGAAGCTATGAAAGCAACAACGTCTGGTAAATAATAGGCAGTAACTTGTTCTTGTGAATTGACTCATGGAAATATTCATAAGTGCATATTCTGGTGGTTCCATCAGTTACAATATAGCATTCATCTCTATTTTCAAAATGCTATTACTAGCATAATGGTATCAAAGTCTACATCCTGTTTTGGAATTTAGACTTACGGTATGGGGTAGGAATGTATACTCCCTGAGCCCAATATATACGTGCTGATAGTTTGGTTATAGATAATTGAATAATGTGTGCTCTGACAAACAAAGAAGAGTTGCTTTCAGTGTGAAATTGGAGAACATGAAGTAAACTACAGAACTGTTTGTAATCCTTT
Source organism: Brachypteracias leptosomus (assembly GCA_013401335.1). Lineage (NCBI taxonomy): Eukaryota > Metazoa > Chordata > Aves > Coraciiformes > Brachypteraciidae > Brachypteracias > Brachypteracias leptosomus. The sequence continues at coordinate 2,411 of VYZX01022987.1, forward strand.
CAGACTTTGAAAGGTTACGAGTAATCCAACTGCTTTACTGAAAGGTAGTCTGAAATCTTGGAAGTTTTCTAACTTCTTTCTGTTTGTAATCCTTGCTTGAATGCATATTTCTTCAGCTGTATTGACAGCTGAAAGGTAAATAGTCTGTTATTTGATCCATGTAACCGGAATACAGATGATTCTTTTCATAACCATGCTTCTGCAAGCTACACTGGCACAGTCTCTCCTCACCTTGCTCTTTTGTATTCCTTAATTTAGATTGCACTGATGCAGAACTGGGATAGATGTGTGTAGGGGGTTTAAGATCTCCATGAGACTAAAGAGCTTCCCGAAAATCCACACCTTGGCAAAAAGTCTTCTAAGGAGCAGTTTGATAGTTTTATCTTAGCCTTGAAATTACCCTCTGCTGTCTGAGGGAGTTGAGGAGGAAGTGTTGAGAGTTCAGATTTGCAGATGCAGAGTAGAAAATCAAGAACACAAATCTAACTTCAACACCCCAATTACTAAGATGTATGTTATTGCAGGGTTTAGGTTACTCCGGAGTATTTAAAACAGCTAATTTTGCACTACACTTTTTTTTTTTTCCTTTATTTTTCCTTTATTTTTGATAGGTTACTGTTATTCAGTGTGGTGAGAGGAATACAGCCTCATTCCTGTTTGGTATTGTCTCAGATGCTGACTGAACCAATTTTGACATCAACCCTTCGCCAGCAGTGCTTGTTCTTGGAACGTAGTGTTTAAGCTGCTGCATCCTTGAGTTGTTTGGATCGCAGACAGCAGCTGCAAATAGCAGCAGCGGAAGCAGACAAGGTAGCATGTCAGCATCAAGGTTTTTATTTTGAGAGCCTCCAGGCATTTATTCCAGACGCTTAGGAGCCAGGGCTTCATTGGGAGCACAAAGGCAAATGAATTGTATTATCTACTTCTTTAAAAAATAACAAGTATCTGTCACTGATTTCCTGTAGGTAAGGTAGTGAAGTGCTGGGGCCTGGACTGTGGGCCCTGAGTTGGGATTGACCTATGGATGAGTCACAACCCAGGAGTGTGTCTTGTTCCCCAAGTGGTCCCCCAAGGCCCCTCAGACAGAACCTGGCCCACCTGTGTGAGGCCCTGCCTTCCCCCAGGTGATCATGGTTGGGGTGGTGGGCAAGGCTAGAGCTGTATTAACAAGAACCAACCAGTTTGTGAGAAGTAACAAGGAGCTGATCAGTTGGAAGAGAGTTCCTGTGGAAGAGAGTTTCTGTTGGGGGTGGCTTGCTGAGCTCTCAGTGATGTGTTCCCCCTTGGCTGATTTGAGAAGGAGAAGAGCAAGCAGAGGAAGAATAAAAGATGAAGTTATGCTGAGGGGATGTTGCTGAGTTTGGTGTTGGCCTGAGGAAGAAGAGAGCTAGCAGCACAGGTAGCAGCTAAGAATCTAGATTTTCTTGTCTGGTAATTTATTCCATATTTTTAAACACTCTCTTATCATTCTGGTAGATCAAAACTACCAGCCATAGTGTTCAGAGTAAGTCTTATGTGTGTTTTGTAGCCCACATACTCAGTAGGCCTACCAAAGGCCAAATCTATGGTAGTGTATTTATTTTGAGAATGAAGTGAAGTGATTTGGTTTTTTCCTTTATTTCACATCAAATAATTTTAAACAATTTCCCATGTGCTTTCAGGTCTCTCAATTCTTTCTGAAATTGATATAATTTAAAAATATTTTGGCTGCTATTCTCCTCATTACTTTCCCAGTTTAAGGAAAAGGACCTAGAAATAGTGATGGTTCAGTTTTTCCGATTCTTTGTGCCTGATTGTATTATCTGAGCTTCAGTGCCATATTAATGCAGGCTTCCTGACTTCCAGTTGGCCTAAAGCACTGGCAGAGCAGGTTTCCATCTGGCTGCAGAAGATGGTGTAGGTGTTCCCGTAGAGGGCACCAGCTTTCTTTGGTAGACTGCATCAGATCCTGCCTTCCCCCATTTGCAGAAAATGCAGCATTTTCTCTTCTTACCTGTTCTCTGTGCTTTCAGCTCATTGCTGTTTCATCACCTGTTTCAGCAAAGCTGTGACATAAAAATGAGAAGAGCTCTGCCACATAAATTCCAATGTAATATGATAATATGACACACGGCGTGTAAGACCTTAGTACTCTTACCATCCTGTTTACTGAAGACATCTAAGAACTGTTGTTTTAGTAACTAGGTGTCTGATGGTATGAAATTGAAACAGTTGAGCTTGCTCTCTTTCTATCTGTATTTGAAGACTGAACACTAGATTTGGCCAGAGATTGCAAGTATGGTTTGCTATTGGATGTCATCAACGTAGACTTCCAAGTCACTCAAATGGTACTAGAGTACAGCAAGTAAGACTATGTACTCCCTTCGAATTGTTAGAACATTATTAGCTTAATTTCTCATCATTTTGTGGCTTGAGAACCAAATTTGGACTTGGGGGTTGATGTGAGAGACACTAAAGAAAATTTCTGTCTCAAGGAAGGGGTACTCTTTAAATGTGGTAGATTGATAATATGATCACAATATTTGTAATTGAAAGTTGATACTGTGATATTGACATGCAACATTTTATGCACTGTCAGGCAGGCCATGTGCAGGAGTTTCAGAAGGCTTAATGCATTTCAGTGATTTCCAATGAAGGAAGTTTCCTGGCAAGAATCCTGATCTCTGTGGTGATTTCAAGAAGAGCCAAAATATTCTGTGGTAAAATCCCTGAAGTACAAAGTGAGGAAGGCCACTTGTTTCCAGACTGCTGTTTCAGAGTCTCTGCAGACATGTCTCTCTTGAGTCACTGCTGGGTTTTCTCTGCAGCTATGAGGGGTAGAAATTTGTAATAGAAGCAGGTGCTAGAGGCTAGCTCCAGGGCTCCTTCTGGGGAAGATATGCCATAGACTTTTATATAGTCAACATGTATATAAGAAGCACAGAATTACAAAATGGAGTAACAGAAGTTGAAAGATGAAATAATGTAAAGATGCTCAAAGCTCGATGACATGCACGTACTTACATAGAGCTAAAGCTACATTTCAATATATGGTACAGCAGACAGTATCGTTAGGAAGCAATCCTAGTAAATTTATGAACAGTGATTTACCTCTGACTTTTTTGCATCTCCAGGGACAATCTCAACCAATGGGAGAAAGTAACAAGAGGTGAGGAAGCCTCTATATGGATTCCCTCTCAGGCTTTTGCTCCTGGAACCTCAGACTCACTTCCTGTGAAGATCGATGACTGAACAGCAACAACAGAATGCTTTAACTCAAAAAGTATCCCTTCTTGTTTTGTTTGTTTTTGTTTTCTTTTCTTTCACTTTTATTTGAAAGAAAAAAAGAAAAAGAAAAGCTACAAAATGCTAAGAAGCAGATCTGCCTAGGGAAGGTAACACCCATGGAGTTACCTCAGCTAAATGACTGGCAGCCAATCTCCTCCTGATCTACACCAGTGACACAACATGAATAGAGGGAAAACGACAACCCAGATGTTTTGGAGTCAGCTATCAAAACAGAACTTGTGAATATAAAAGACTGGCCTTATCTTATGGGCTACATTGCTGAGGCCTTAATTTAAAACTGATTGGGGGGTGGGGAAATCTTAGGGGGTACTTCTAAATTGTATCTTTCTAGTAAGGGTTTCAATGGTACTTTTATTATACCGTACTGTGGCTGGCTTTAACACCAGTGTCACTTGGGAGTTCTTGGCTATAAATAGAACAATATACCCATTGCTATTGTGAATATTTATGTGTGATCTACTTGTAATCAGTTTGAACTCCAGCAGAATCCTTAGAGACCATAATTCATGCTTATTTTACAGTGAATTCTCTTGCTGCAAACTGAAGGAAAGCCAACAAGTTAAAGTTTTAAAGTACTTCATTAAGCATCATGATGCAAATTGTCTGTCACTCACAAGACAAATGTTTGAAGAGCTAGTGATGGTGCTCTGTTCTTCAGAATGATTTATAAACCTTGGTAACTCCTCCCTTAAAACACTGGAAGTACTGGATACTTATCTCCAATGTGACAGAATTTCAGGTTGGAGGTGTTGTATCCATAGTGACAGAAGTATCAGATGAAAATTTAAATGTGACAGCAAAGATTTCCTTGCCTAGCTCACAATTAAGTAAAGCAATCATTTTTATTTCTACCTGCTGAGTTATATTTTAAAAGGTATTAGAGACGTACCTGAAGTATGCTTTCTGCTGGGAACAAAAACCTTGTCAGAAAAGTTGTGTCTGATAAGAGGGATTGTGGTACCATCACAATAAATCAAAAATGGTTTTGTATTGACTAGCTTTTGTGTTGCACAGTAACACTGCATGTCTTCTACTGTGTTTTCCCCCAGCCTAAGATGAGTGAAATTAGGAAACTTCATTTGTCTGTTTGCTTTTTTCCCCTAGTTCAGCAAAATTTCCAGGCTTAGAACTGCCTTTTTTAGTGAAAGAATAGCTGATTGAAGAAAAGTAGTCTAAAATACTGTGTTTACAGTTCTGTGCTGACTTAGGCTTCAGCCTTACAAACTTACGCACAGACTTTTAACACCTTACATTTAATGCCACTCTTTTTTTAGTGCAATTGTACAGAGTATGTTTCAACAACAATTAATTTGCTTTCATCTTTCTTTTAAAAATAATGAGAAAAAAATCTTCATACTGTTCCACACAGTAGGTGAAAATACATTCTTTGTATACCTTTCACATACAGCCTATACTGCTTCATATGCTTTTTCACAGATAATACACTCTTGTGGTGGTTCCGTGATAACATGGCCATTTGTGTAACTGCAACAAACAATAGTAATGACTTAAATAGAGAACACAGATTCTCTTTTTACATCTCTGTCTCTGGAGCTGTATTGCTCTAATAAGCATGCCATCGGTTTCACGTAGATGACTTGGCCTCTTGAGTTTTGCCTTCTGTTATGGTCGAGCACATACCATTATCTGTACATGTGCACAGTATGTGATACATAATTGCGTCACGTATAAATGCACCTAAGCCTTTGCAGTACATAGATAGCCCAGAGGTTGGGAATTCAATATGAAGTTTATCTTATTTGTATGATACAGGTTACCTAGCAGCAGCCCCATAACTTTTTTCAGTTTACTTTACCAATTGTAAGTGCAGAAATTCGTTGTTAACCACAGCAAACTATTTTGGAATTAAAAAAAAAAATGGCAGGAAACAATTATGCCAAAGTAGGATGAATAGTACTTCATGCTGTGTCTTCTGCTTTACTCCTTAGCAGTTATAACTAAATCATGCAGCCTTTCATCCACTAAGTACTTGAGATACAATCTACAGTTCCTAATTTACGTGGAAAATATCCAAATCTATGGTGACTACAAAAATACTTTCTCAAATTGAGATACCTCAACAACTGGGTCGAATGTTTTACCTTCATGGGTTAAGTATATTTGCTGTTATTCTCCCTCTTTGAATGCTGATCTTACAAGTGTTACTGAAATACTCCTTATCACACTGTGTCTGTGTTATCGAAAGCTTTAATGCATCTTTTATTCATTGACAGTAAAGATAACTTTGCTAGTTCTGCTACCATTGAAAATACTTGGCAGTATCACGTCATGCTTTGTTTTGAAGTTATACAGAACATGTTTCCCTTGCAAATTTACCAAATTGGCATTAAGTTGTTCTATTAATATCTCAAGTCAATCAGGTATTGTTTCTAATATAGAACTATCCAAACCACAGAAAATAAGTTTGCTATAGTATAATGACCATTAGAATTAAAAAAATTTGGTCCGGTGGTTGTGGTTTGCTTTGTTTTCCTGGTGTGTAGAAGGAGAATGGTCATAACAAAATATTGCTCCTTGTTAGCACCTAGACCAACAAAAATAGCCACAATGGGCTGTATTTTACAAGAAAATTTAGTTTGTCTTAGCATTTACAGAATGCAGATTCAGATGTGTAAACTCTTTGTAGAAACAAACTTATATCCACACTTCCAAGCTCAAAACCATGAAAACTTAAAAATTTGAAGATGCATTTGAGTTTCATGGCTTAAGTACATGTTGATATTTAATTGTTCAAAATTCTGGTCTTGAAGTCACAGAGTAAAACATCTAGAGCTGTAAGATGTCTTGCTCCTTTAAACTGTCAAAAAGCCATTCACTCCTGCATTTTTATCCTGCTAAAACTAATCTTGCCCCAAATTGCTAAGAATGCATAAAAAACCTAACAGATCTCTCCTTTCCTAGAAGTGTTAGTCTTTATACTCACTGAACTGCAGTATTTTTATTAATAATTCTAATTTCCCTTCTAAGCCTGGTAAAGGTAAAAGAACTGTTTTGAAGCCATATCTGAGCATTTCTAATGTATTATGAAATGGTGCCTGAAAGGTATGCACTAAGTGAGAAAAATAGTTGACATAGCATGATACTCATCTGAGACTGTGTATATTTTATTACAGCACTGACAGAAACTCTGTTGTTACAGCTAATACATTAATTTTGTACAGTAGTGCAACATTCTGCTGTAATGGTTCAACTCATGGCAGTATTTTTTTAATTTTTTTTTTTAATAAGTGACCACTAGAGAAAAAAACCCAACCCTATTGCATTTATTTGGAGTATAAGATAAAACTTATTTTGATTGTAGGTGACATGCAGTGTGGAATTAAGCTTTTTACATGGCACAGATATCTTTCATGTGTTTTAACATAGAACAGTGTGATCAGTTTGCTGTGACTGCATTTAGAGCATTTAGTGTGTTAAAATTGTAGGGATAGCAAATAGCACTATTCGTATTAAAAAATAGATTGTTAAATGCTCAGAACAATTACGACCCCCTTGAAATAATAAATTTGCCTCAAACACTGTGATATAGGAGCAGTTCTGTGGAGTGGAACAATTAATTTGTTCATTCTAAACACAGAAAAGGCTTTCTGCACACTACTACGAGGAAGTTCATATTCCAACTTTAGGCTATATATCCCAATCTAGCAAAGGCACATCATAACTCTTGTTTTGCTTTCTGACCAAAAACTGTGCTCGATTGTAATACGGGTGTAGACTCTGTTGAAAAACCTAAAATAACGGACTGCTTTCTAGGGTAGATCAAACTGATTTGTAGAGTAGATTCATATATATCCAAAATTCAGGTTGGGCTGTTATGTGAAGAACGAACTTCAAGGTAACAACATTCAACTTTACTACATTTAGTGAGCTGAAAAATTTGTTTTATATATATATACTTACACACACACACGTATATATATGATACATCTAAACTCTCTTTGTAAAAAAAAAAACAAAAACAAAAACATATGCAAGTGCAATAATTTAAAGAGGTCTTAACTTTGCATTTATAAATTATAAATACTGTACATGGTGTGTAATTTTTTTCATGTATTCATTTGCAGTCTTTGTATTTAAAAAACAAGCCTAAACCTTTACTATTACGTTTGTACAATAGAACAGTTAGCATTTATTATGATATAGTTAAGTTGTAAATAAATTCACAAACCAAACAGCCAGTACATATGCATATATGGGTGTCCCATTGTGAAACCTGTTTTTGCTTTTACTGCTGGCTTTAGCACAGCAAGACTACTTCTGTGGATATGTAATTATACATATAAATATATGTATGATACATAAAATATATTTAGAAATGTTCATAATTTTAATGGATATATCTATACATATACTTTGGTGTGAATATTACTGAATACAGAGTTTTTAAATATTATTTTTCATGTTTATTTTTGCTATTATTGGGAGTGGAAGTGAGGGACGGGAAGTGTGTGTGCCTATATGTGTGTTTATACCAGAAGTAAACCACAGGAGAGATTCAAAACGTAATGGAGTCCTTTAAAAAAGTAGTGCCTGTTTTGCCTTTTAATTGGAGTTTACTGCTTATGGTGTGTTTTCACAACATAAGTTCATTCTTTATTTAGAAAAAAAAAAGAGTATATTTTATCACCTATTGCAAGTTCACATCGTCACAAACTGCAAAGGGATCCAGTTTCCCCTTTGTCCTGATGCCAGAGCGCTTACCTTGCTGTTGACAGATACTTGCACATGGATCTTGCTTTGCCTTGTGAAATGGCAGCGCAGCGAATGCAGAATCATTTGTTACCTTTTGGGAATTATGGAGATACTCAGATGCTCAATTGTAGAAAAATAATCCCGCACACAAATTTTTAAGGTTTGCTACTCTGGAGAAATACAGAGCTTTGACCACTGGCAGTATCCTGAAATTACAAGGTAGGTTCAGGGAACTGTAAAGAAGAAATCTGAATAACACATTAGCAGATTATTTGTAAAATAGATGGAAAAAATGAAGAAAAAACCCAAATCCTGTGTATTTATCTACCTAATACATTAATTTGCTTCAAAGATCTCTTTCACTATTCATGCTCAACAAACAGGGTATTTGCTGTTTGTAGATCTCAGAGTGGCCTTGTGTCTTTATGACTCTCAGAGAAAGATGTTGAACCTGGGATAGAGAGTTCAACCTGAGCTCTGTCTCTCGTTCTCATCATGGCCTCCAAATGCTCCTGGTCTCCCTCCTCACAGAAGGAGCTCAGCATTGCTAGGCTGACTTGGCCAGAAACAGGTTTCCACTGTTTTGGTTTAACTACTGCATGTAGTTGTCAAAAATGCTTTACAAAATACACCTGGGTTTGTGCTGTGAAACAGCCTTTCCAGAAACCTCTGTTTGCTGTAAAGGATGTGCTTCTATGACCTCTGTGATGAACCAAGAGCTGCACTGACATTTAATGCTTTTTTTATTAATTTAAGTTAAAACTTTTGGAATTATTTTGAGGGACAGGCACTAGAAGAGGAGTGCTTCTGTGAATACTGTTTCAGTCCTTTCCACCTGTTTCTGTATTGTTGGCAAGGAACTGTAGGCTGAAGTCAGGTAATGACTTTCTGGTCAAGGTTTTCAAATAGATGGCAGTTAATCACATGCCTTTTCATATTTTTCTGCATGTCATGCGGACTTAGCTCTTGGGAGCACAGCATGGTGCTTTGCCATTGATGGTCACTGCTCAGTCAATATCCTTTCTCTTCAACATTTTTAGCCCTTTGTTATTGAAAAACATCATCAAAGACTTATAAAAATCATTCCCTGAATTATTTCCTTGCAGATATTGGAAAATATAAATTTAAAAGCAACTTAACTGAAGCTTATTGAAGTTTGGGAAGGAAAGGACTATTTCTGTTGGTTTAGAGGAACTTTGAATTAGGCTTATTTGAAAGTTTCAAAGTACTCTGTAATATCCTGTGCTCATTTAAGGCAATTGTAAGGGACAGAGACTTCAATGGCTTTCACCTGCTTAACATGTGTTGGAGATTACTTTGTTGTACTTATTTTGGTGAGGACAATTACTTGGGAGAAATTCCCCTTCCTCAATCTGTAGTCCCTCTACCTCAGATTTGGGAGAAGAGGGTTTTTTCGATGTTTTTCAGTAGTGCTCTAGAAGAGGTACCTGTACCATGGATGATGCTTACAATGATGAAGTTCCTTGTCTACGTCAGGAATGAGTTAGAGAGAAATGCTTCAGAAGGTAGTTGGTGCGTGCATAAGACCTGTTGTTTAAAAGTCCTCTAAAAAAACAGGTAACCCTGAGACTCAAGAACTTTGCAAAGAATGAGCTATACCAGGTAAAGTTTTCCTTACGTGGTTTTTTTTGGTTTGTAACATTACTGGAAGTGCTAAATGAGTTTCACCACATTGTCTATTAACAGTCAGCTGGCATTAGTTATTTTATTTTTTACAGCAATGCAAACCCTGTGACTATAGGTGAGAATATGTTTGCAGAACTGCTTCTATTCCTTGAGCTGTATTTATGCTGCTTATAGAAGCAACATAAGTTGTTAGTAAACACTGTTTAACAAGCATATGGAAATGAAAAATATAGGGCTTGTAAAATAAGAACAACAAAAGCCAAAAAAAAGAAACTTTTGAAAGCACCTAGAAGAATCAATATCTGTCAGAAGTGCTTGAAAATTTTACCATCAATGTTATGAGCAGTGGTGAATATGTGTAGTTTGGAATTAGTGCTGGTGGATGAATTGGTTGTGAAGAATTGAAGTGGTATGATAACTAACCCTAGTTCTCAACCAGTGAAGTCCAAGTTGTTTTCTGCTTCTAACTTGTGAAGAGAAAAGAGATATTCAATATTGGGCATATTTTACATCTCATCACAAAAATATTTCACGTTGTGGAAAAAAATGTAGTTTCTTGTGTGACTAGTCTGGATAAAAGGCCAGTGACATGTGCCTTTTCTCTTAACACAAAAATGTACTGAAGCTTGCAGAGAAGAATATTTACAGTACTTTGGTAAAGATATCTGTTAAGATATTTCTTATGGACTTGAGGGAACTAAGTTGTTCCATGACAGATTTCCATTATGACCTTGCACAAGTTGCCCGACACTGGATGGTTTTGTTAACTTGTTTAAGCCTCTAGACATTTTTTTGTGTGTGTTGTGCTTGTTTGGAAATATCCCTGGTTACATACAGTCCAGAATTCAAAATATATGTAGAGCCAATCAGGTGGTCACCTTATAATATGTATGATGGTGTTCGGTTTCAGATGAGGACAAATATCACAGATCTATGATGCCCTCAGATATGCTGTTGTTGAGTACCATAGATGAGTACCTCCTATTCCATCTTCTTCAGAAATGAGGGGAGGCTTAAGAAATTACAGTGCAGGCTTTCAAGCTGCCACATGTAAATTCATATTTAACAATTTTTGAGCTGTCACAGTGCCATATAATCCTAAAAACTTTCAAACTCCTTTAATTAAACACAGTATTGGATTTTATTTTAAATCTGTACTGATTCCTATGTGAAGGCCAATGACAAGTGGTCTTGGGTACCACATCTGCAAGGTCCTCTTCCCAGGGCTGCTGGGAGTGGTATGGTTAATTCCCCTGGTCCTTTAAACTATCTGAATTGGCTCCAGCTGTTGGACAACGTCCTGTTTTGGCCTCAGTATCTGTCCAGGTAACTGGATTTATCTCCTGTGCAGTTCTCCCTGTTTTTTGTGATTAGTTACAGAATATATTAAGACATGTTATAGCCTCATGCAGGTCATCACATGCAATATATTGACTTCCTTTCAAATCATAGAATCATCAGGGTTGAAAGGGACCTTAAAGATCATCTAGTTCCAACCCCCCTGCCATGGGCAGGGACACCTTCCACTAAATCAGGTTACTCACAGCCCCATCCAGCCTGGCCTTAAAAATTTCCAGGGATGGGGCTTCCACCACCTCTCTGGAAAACCTGTTTCAGTGTCTCACCACCCTTATGGAGAGCAGCTTCAGAGCAGGTAAGACTGCACTGGGGGAGGCTTCTGCAGCAAAAAGGGCTGAAGGAAAGCTCTTTTGGGGGCTTTTTTGAAGCCGGGAAAAGCCTTTGCTTGTGCTGGGGGCAGTCAGCTGGTGGGCGGGCTGCTGAGATAGCTTGAGTGGAGCCAGCACACCTGCGGCAAAGCTAAACGAGCAATTAACAGCTCCACCCACCATTGTTCAGGTGATAAGTGTTCTCCCGGAGGGTAGGAACTAGCTCCTGCCCACTTAGCACAGAGCAAGCAGCCTCCAAAATGGTCTCCACCCGGTAGAAAAAGACCATGCTCCTGTCACGAATCAAAATGGATGTGGGAACCCAGACAGAGCTCTCACGGAAGAA
>VYZX01022989.1:3074-16680 GCA_013401335.1 Brachypteracias leptosomus
CTTTAATTCAGGTCCTGCTCAGGCCCTAACACTTCAGTCATGTGTAGTATAAAGCTCAAGGATCACAACGGTCAAAGTCTCTCCTTCAATAGCTGGCATCTGAGGAGGATTCTCTCTGTTCTGCCTTCAGTCCCAGTCCATGCATTCCTGAATCCAGTCTCAGAATCCAGCTCCTGAATCTGATTCCTGTCTGCTACTGAGTCCAGTCTGGGACTTTCTCAGTGCCTGCTCCTCAGCATCAGTTCTGACAGCGAAGTACTTGCCATTGGGAGGCAGAGGAGGGTTGCATTCATTATTGGTTTTGTATATATCTCATTTTATTGTTATTACTTTCATTAAAGCTGTTTCAACTTTGTTTTCCAATCCATAAGTTTCTCTTCTTTTTTCCCTTGCTCCTCCTCTCGGTAAAGGAGAGGGGATAATGGAGAATTTCTGTCATTCTTCTAGTAGCTGTACAGCCCTAACCCTTGACACTATTTATTGTCACTGCAAAAGAAAATAATAAGGAATGCAAAAAAGCCTGCTTGAGCATTCTTCATTAAAAGAAGAAAAGTAGTTTAATAAGTTTTATTGGAAAAATGTTATATAACTAACCATTGAACTCCAGTTATTTTTCAAATGTTTTCATCTTCCAAATAATTTAGCTCATTCATCTAATTTCATCATGTTGCTCATTTTGATGGCACTGTTTGCATCATGAAACAATATTTCTAAGAAGTTTTCAGAGTTACTTTAGCATTGATTGATTTTTATTTTCTTTTTATTTAAGATAACAGATTGAAGTAAAAGCTTGGTTTGACAGCAGACAGTGGGCATTTTAGCAGTAAATAAATAAAAACTGCAAGCAAGTGAGCATCATGACACTAAGGATTTTGCAGGAACTTTTTTTTTATAAAACTATACAAAGAGGTTTTCATTCAAAGATTTCATGGCTGTCTTATGGAGTACTGTGCTAGACTGCAGTTACATGGTTCAGTTGAAGTGAAAATTCATGAAATTGCATGAAATACAGCTTAAAATATTTTCAATAATTATAAAATATTTATAGAAATGCTTTAGTAGGAAGCAAAACTAAGGAATAAGTTATCCTGCCTAATTTGGTACTTGCTTCCTATTGTTTAGTTCTTATTGAAAGAAATGTTTCCTGATGGCTAATTATATGGCTTTGGCAATGCTTGCAATCAGAATAGTGCACACTGGGCCAAGGGCTGCAGGAGGAAGTTAGACATTTGGATCAAATCCTACACAAAATGGTAAAAAATACCCAAAAAGCCTTTTTATGTTATGTTTAGTTTGCTGGTATGGACTTTATTCATTTAGTTTTATGATTTTATTACCCTGTTCTTGTATAATTTTCAAAATTGTTACTAGTCAAAAATAAATAGAATAAATATATGCTCTTTCTCAGTAAACTGATCTATAGACCAGTCACTGTACTGCTTGTAGATAACATTCCACAGTTGAATAATCAATGTTTCATCCTTGGTAACATATATATTATTTTGCCACAGTTTGTTAGCATTTGATAAAATAAATATCTTCTGATAATATTTTTCTTTATTCATAATTTTTCATGCTAACTTACAGGAGCATCAGCATACATATTTGAACCAGATTATGAGCTACAGACCTAAAGGTGTTGTACTACTACAAAAAAGTTTAAAAGCTTAAATCTTTATTAAAGTATTTAATAATGGAATATTCATAAATTCCTAGTTACAATCTTTTACAGCTTTTAAATTATTTTCCTGGAACAATCAGGTAATTTCTACATGAAGGGATAACTAAGTATTTAGAACATGGCCAAGACAACTAATGAAGAGATAGCAGGCATTGCAGGTCTAAGAGCCCTGGAAGTAACAGATGTATCCTTCCCTTTTGTTGTGGGTCTCTATACTACTCCTCCAAATTAGAGGAAGAGCAGCCACATAAAACCAAATAATTCTGACTTGAAGATGGATTTGAAAAATTCACTGTTTTTACACAATAGTGACTTCTCCACAGTCGTGTTGTCCCTTGAGGATGCTCCTGGAGCTGCCAGCTTCATCGCCTGCCAAGTTTGGTTCTGTTTTATTAGCTTGACACATTGCATGATGACAGTCTCAAGCCTTCTGTGTCTGAATTCTATCTTTCAATATATTGCTTTGAGCCTGTTGTTTCTAACTTCCCATCAGTTGCTGTCATTTTCCAGTAGTCAGCTGTGGAGAAGTACCCTCAATGCTTACCTAGCACACTACAGTTCCTGTTTACATTAAAGAAATCTGCGCCAGCTGCAAGAGCAATGATGACCTGCCCCCTCAACAGAGTTTTTGTACAAAAGTGAACAGCATAAATAAAAGCCCACTCTGGAACGAAGCCAAGAGATTACATTAGGGCTTTGCCCCAAATAAATTTTATCAATTGAGTGACTTCTTACAATAAATGAATGTCTGGTTCATGCCTTGACTTATTTTCTGTTGCCAAAGATGGATATTACAGTGTGGTGCTGTACAATGTAACTTACATAAATTAGGTGAAAAAAGAGAAAATGAAGGAATTCCAGTTAAAAAAAATGAGTACACGAGTACTGAAAACATTGCATCATCACATGTTCTGGCATAATTTATTTTTGATATGCTCATATAATTCTAGTAATCCATAATTTACTAGTAAATGCAGCCAAGGAATGTCTGTGAATATTGTAAATTCTGAGTAATGTGATTTCAGAGAGATATTCTCCTATGAGATCAGATCTTCCATTTTTATGGAGTAATGTGTTTGTTTTACAAATAAGCATTAGATTTGAAAAGCTATTAGCTGCTGACTCACTTTGCATAAGTTTCTGAAAGCTAAAATTTCAGCTTTGAAGGGAGAGATGATATCATGGCTAATATTTTTATGCCTGTTTAATTACTATTGATTTCTTAATCTTTTAGTCATATGCTAAGTGATCAGATGTACATAAAATTACAGATGGATTCAAGAAGAGAGCAGAGATCTGCCTGTTCTGGCTATAAAACCCAAGGCCTATAGATGAATTCTCCAGGCGAGATATACCAAAAGAGAGATAATTCCTTGCCTATCTTGCCCTGGAAGGTATCTATTTGATGAGGTGATCCCTTCTTAGGCTACAGCACAGCCTAAGATACTTTTTTTCCTTGATCCTGTTCACTCAAGAAAACATGGGCATCTTTCACATAATATTGGTTACCAGCCATTGTGGGAAGCTCCATTCTAGACTGGCTGGGGGTTTCATCTGACCTCCCTCTGCATTAGTTTTCTTCTTACAGGTTTTTCATTGCTCTCTCTGAAGGGTCTAAAAACCCAGGACAGTTAGAAACACCTCTTTTTTTATGCATTCTTGCTTAAAAAGTCTAGTTTATCTGTCTAAGACATTTTAAAGGATTACTGAGGCTGCTTGTATAAATTGCAATGACCATGTCTAATCTGAAAAAATCCTCACTGGTGAGAGTGATCTCCAGGCCAAATGGAGGAGGAAAACCCATGCTTGTGCTC
This sequence comes from Brachypteracias leptosomus, assembly GCA_013401335.1. Taxonomy (NCBI): domain Eukaryota; kingdom Metazoa; phylum Chordata; class Aves; order Coraciiformes; family Brachypteraciidae; genus Brachypteracias; species Brachypteracias leptosomus. The sequence goes on from VYZX01022989.1 coordinate 6,570, forward strand.
CTGAGGCTGCCCCTCTGTAGCAGGTCGACTGTGTTCATACTACATAGAGAGTCTGTTCACATGGCCTGGGTGTCTTCTGGATTTTCCATGACATTTCTGTGGCCCTAAAACATAATTACCAGTCATTTAGATTACTGAAGTTTGAAATTGCTGAAATGATGGAAGGATTGTGTTGCTGCCCACATGAATAATGTTACAATTACGGCATCATTCCAGGCCTGAGTCATGGAATTAAGAGGAGTGAAAGTTCTCAAAGGCCCTTGGGAATAATCCTGGAGAATGAGGAATGACAAAGTAGGTCTGCCTTCCCCTACTTACTGTCCATGGTCTGTGGTCCCTGGAGCATATTACACCAGGAGTTGCATCTGGGCTTTGTCTCAAAGGGAAATGTACAGTCGATTGCAAAAGAGAATTAAATTATTTATGTATGTGAAGGGTGGACTATCAGGGGATCGATCAGGATTTGGGAGCAAAAAACAAAAGGTTAAATTGTTTGGCAAAATGCACCATCTATCAATGATTCCCTTTGAAAAAATATATTGCTAGTCACTTCTGAAAAGTTTAACTCTGTATTTTTTGTTTGTTGAAACTTATTTTTAACTGCTATCCATAAATTTTGTTGAAATCACAATTGCAGTGCTGACCCAGATATGGAAATTCCTCTTGAGTTGTCTTGTTACTGAATATAAAACCTGCCATTCCTGTATGCCAACATTGTGTCCAGATCCATATTTCTCTTCTGCAATGAAATGAGAAAAGAAATTTTGGTCATCTGCCATATATTCCTACCTTATATAAATACACATATGCATAGATACAAATACACATATACATACACATAGATACACATATGCTTAGATACAATAATACAAATAGACCAATGAGAATTAGCTGCACAATGCTTTTTATCTATATGTTGCTGAGTTCTCAATAAACAATGATAAGTAGCAAGAATGACTAAAATCAGCATTCTCTTTACTGGATTTTCTCTGGGTACTGGAATTGGAATATCCAGAAGCAGTTTTACTGTTTCTTCCATTCCTTGATGCCCTGCTAACCACAAGTCTTTTTTATTAAAAAAAAACCCAGCAGCACTATAAATAACCTCTGTTCTAGTTCTCAAGGACATTTCTCAAACAAATGAGGGTAGAATGCACTGCACATGAATCAGAAAAGAGAACATCAAGCATCAAAATGAGATATTAACTTCTCTGTTACGCATAAGGAAGGTAACTCCTAAATCAGACATCTAGCATTGTTAGCTGTCAGGGTTCAGCTACCTGTACCTTCAAAGTCTTCTTGTTTTGTATTTGAATATCTACAATCTAATGACATACGATAAACGGAAGCATGACACCATCTAGAGAATGAATTATAATATGCTGAGCTCTACAATAGAGGGTGCTGAAATAAATAGGTCAAGAAAGAAGTTGTAAAGTTATAATATTTTAAATTATAGACCTAGAAAAAGTTGATGTAGTTTACTCACAAAGCAGTTAAACCAATGTTTTGTTTTAGAAAAATATAATAAGATATGCCCAAACAATAGGAAAAATCATTAATAATTTCACCTTTTAAGGGGAAAAAAAAGGTATTTCATAGCTATAATATAATATAGAATACATTAGGGTTGTTATTCTTTAATGATTCTTTTTTTCCACAATATACTGAACATTTTTTTTCAAAAAAGCATCTTTTCATTATTCCTTGAAGGTGTAAGAAACACTTTCCCTTACAGAATACAGCTCTTCACTGGCAGGATTGCATGGATTGTCATGGTTTTACATTTCTCTTATCTGCTTAGAACTTCAGGATGTTAAAGCATAAGCCCTTACTCTTGGACATAAAAGCTGTATATTATCAAAAAATTTTAAAGATTCAAACCTCAAAAAGGGTCCATGAGCTATATAAGTCATATAAAAATATTAGAAATGCAATGAGAGAGTTGTAGTTGTGGGATTTCGAGAGGGATTTCATAAAACACTGAGGAAATGTAGTCATGTCATTTTGGTATTTTTACCTGAAGTTCTGACTTTAAAATTAGGTTTCTGTAGATAGCTGCCAGTGATCAACTAATTTACAAGTTTGTAGCTGTGCTGTAGACAATGTTTTCATGGGGTTGTTCCTTGTCTACGTTTTTTTTTTTCTTTAGGGAAAGGCAGAAAGTCTGGATCACTTTCTTATGCTATAGAAAGCTCTTAAGCCTAATCAAGAGTGGGAAAAAAAGGCCATTCTTTTCAATCCTCAGTCATTTATGAAAGCCGTTCTTCAATCATTCTGATTTTTCAGCTTAGAAATTAGTCCCTACTACTCTTGAATAAATTAAGCCTCCTGGCAGCTGGTTGGGTTTTTTATATTTTTCTTACACAGAACCCTCAAAGGTAGCATGCAGATTTCAGGGGATCACATGCTTCATAAAGGGAACTGCTACACTGAAATTAGTTTTGCATGGGTCAGCTTCACATATCCTTACATTAACTACCTAAAACATTGAAGGAAGTACGTTGGCGATTGAAAACCTGACTGGGAATCTAGTTTCCCTCTTTTGCACTACACTGTGTGCTGTTCCACTACTTCTCAATTCCCACACTCAGTTCTGAAGAATTAAAAGACTGAAATGCAATGACATACAGTAGCAGTGCTTTCATAAAGTATTTGGATTCAATGACATCTCTTCATTGGATACAGACAGGAACCTTCTATGAAGCCTTTATCTTCTTCAAAAACTTCTAAAATCAAGATATATATATATATTTTTTTTTTAGCTACATTGTCCTGTGGATCATGAAGTGAACAGTGACATATTAAAAAAAAAAATGAAAAAAAACAACAATAAAATAACCAAGCCAGTAAGAATCTCTTCATCTTTTGTTCTATTTATGAACAAAGTTGATGCACATAGTGGACATTCTAAATTTTACACAGACACACTGAAAAGAAGAAGAAAACACCCAGGGAGACTGAGTTTGCCAGAGAAAAATGTTACCATTGTCAGCAGCAAATCAAAAGCTCTACAATAAACATAATTAAATCTCAAGCTAAAAAAAAGCAATTTGTGTTAAGTCATTTTTATTATCTCTCGAGAAAATTTTTTTAATCTTGTATGGGAGGAGAAAAAGTAGTAGAATTTTGTAGGAAAGACTCTTTTTTTGGAAACATCTAATATAAGGATGCCTAACTTTTTTGTAATACTTACATTAATATGAATATTTTTATTTACTTATATCTATAAGAAAGACATCTAACAGGTTGGGTTTTTTCAGTAGTCATTGCCCAATAGACAGTGTTTTACCAGTGATCTTGCTAGAAGTTTATGCTTTAGAAATGTTCCAGCTTTTAGTATTCCTCTTAAACTGGAGTCCATTACCTTCAAAACAGTCACCAAAGCTTTTTTTCCTGCTATATAATGAAACATAAGAAGATATCTAAAAGCTGCAAACTGACTCATATGATTGTTTCTATTAATCATAAAGTGTACCTACATAAAGAATGCAAGTTATGTTTTCTGTCGATCAGTTCATTTCACATTACTCTTATGAAGTATGTGAAAATGCAGCAGTGGGAGAATTGCCTGAGAACGTTTGCTGCATGAGGGATCTCATCAGTGTATAAAACTACTGGAGCAATGCCACTATCTTTTGGCTGCTTTCTTCACTAGCCATGGCTGGTAGCAGGAACTCTACCAAGTGTGGGGAAGAGAAGAAGAATACAAGCTCTGGGCTGAAGGAGGAGAATGAGTTAACATACCAACACAGGTCACCACTGAAACTAGTAAATGAGTTGGTATCCTTCAGGATTTTCAGCCAAAAAGAAGTGTGATTTAAAGATATGCCAATATCAGACATCCTGGAATCTGCAAGCCTTACATCACTGCATCACAACAATGTGGAGGATGAAACTTGGCATCTCAAGAAGTAATTGTTACTATAGCCTGAAAATATGGTAGGCATCATATCCTTTGTATTTGTTGACTTCTTCAAATCCTATCACATATCTTCACTGAGGCTCCCAGGGAACACAGTAAAAACTGAAAATGTACATTTTGGATTAATTTTCCAAAAGCCCTCTAAATCTCCAAGGAATTCTTCCTATTATTTTTGATAGTATTTCATTTTCATTTCAAAACTTAATTGCTTTCCCTTTACTCACTCTTTTGACTGTGTTAGTCTAATTTTCACTGTATTCCTCAAACATAGGGCTGACAGATAATCACCCCAAATCCATTATTACCCACAAAGAAGAGTTTAATATTGTGTCTGATCTCCATAAGAAGTCAGTAATAAGCTGTGGGCATTAATCCATATTCTGTTTTTGTGAAATGTAAAACTGCTAATATACCTGTTTTTATCACGAAAATCACCAAAGCCTGGGAAGGAGTGATCCCACACACAAGTAGGTGGTGGTACCACAGACATCACTAGCAGGACTGTCATTTTAGGTGTTTGATAACCATTCCTATTTTTAAGTCAAGGGAGGAGGCTGTTGGGTTTTTTTGGCTGGTTGTTTGGGGTTTTTTTGCTATTTTGACATAAATTTTCTTTCACCTTAGATCCTCACTAGCAGCTACAGCAGCACAAGCAATAATTGATTAATTAAATGAAAAGAGCAGAAAAGAAGTGACAAGAAGACTGATTCTTAAAAACATTTTGTCAACAAAGATCATAATGCTGGACGACAGTAGAGTTTATTGAATAAGGTGGAAAAGAGCATTTCGTACTTGAAAGAATTAAGTGCTTGCTAATAGCTGCCCTGAAAAAATGAGGTATTTCTGTTACGTCCAATAAAGAGGTCTTTAAAAAAGGTAAGAGTACTTGATAGGCTTGTCTAAGTAGATTCAAAATACCTCCATAATAACCGAAACTAATCCATCAGGAAGAGAAAACCTAAAATTGTAAACTCCATCTTCAAAGCCCTCCCCCCCGAAATGTTATGGGTAAAAGAAGCCGGTATTCTACCTCAAGCAAATGCTTCTTGAGAGAGTACTGTACACTAGGAACTCTTGTTCTATGTTATACAAGGATTGAGTGAGGGTCCAGCTTGATCAATGAACAAAGGAGGTAGATGTATGGATTTGATTCTGTTGGAGGTTTGTTTGCTTCCTTTTGTGTCATATAAAATACTGTACCTTTGTTTCTTGTTCTGAGTTTTGGAACCAAAAAACCCAAACCCCACAGACTAGTTCTTACCTTCCATTGTTTTGTGTTAGGAGTGGTTGCAAGCTAAAATCAAAGCTCAACACATCTTTGGAAGTGAGGGAAGTGAGATAATGTGACACTTTGAACTCATTCCAGTTTATGGTTCCAGAGAATCCCTAGGGTAATATTTGTCTTCTCAACTTTTGCCCAAAAGCTAGTGAAATAGGAACCTTGGGGAGGATAAGAATTTTACAGTCATACATGCAAGTGAAAAATATTCTCCTACAAGAAAGCAGAGCAATGAAGAACAAGCCTGCATCCTCAGGTTCACAGGCAAGCTTGTAAGCCTTGTATTGTGTCTTTTGCCTTTATTATTGTCATGGAATTGTGTGACCACAGGGTAAAATCACTCTTATTAAGGGCTTTCTACCACTGTCAATAAGAATAGTGATAAAATTTGTCAAAAAATTGACTGAGGATGACTTCAATTTAAAAAAAACTTGTTGTACTTACCTGGAAAAGGACCAGAACTGGTGCACATTTTAAACATATTTTCTTTGCCCCTAGGGAAAAAAGAAGAAGAAAAAAGGAACAACAAAACCCAAACACAAAACCACAGAATTGTTCACTGTCATACATACAAAATATTTTATGTTGTATAAACATTTTGTATATAAGACTGCAGCTTCTAGCTCTGTATGAATGATCATATCTGGAATCCAACCTTTCTTGTTATATAGTTATGTGATCTAGTGTTACATGTATAGAAAAACTTCTTATCTGATATGTTCCTGGCAACTTAATATACCTTGTCAGACCTCAAGAAGTCAAATTCATAAGGCAGATCAGCAAAAATCCTAAGATATACTTAAAATCTTCATATTATTAAAGAATAATTGGAAAGTCTCCATCAGAATTATGTTAGCACTCCTCTTTGGTTGTAGTACTATCTGTTTGGTTAATTCTGCCTTATAAAATTAGTTTCCTCTTGAACTCGTAGTTTAAGGTCCATTTTGCTCACGTTCACATGACTAGGATTTTTGGCATTTACAGGAACAAGAACATAGCTAAATGCTAGCATGATCTAGGTGCCTCAACAATGTCCACATGTTGGGCTTTGATATGGAAAATATTGTCCTTCAGATAAAATAGTTGCTTAATTTTTAATATATATTTAAATCTCATAAATCAAAGATTACGCTCATTCAGTATTTATGGATAAGAATACACAACTGATGAACACACCATAACATGAAGCTATCAAGTCAAGATCAGATTTCTGTAAGATGGTTTTTAGTCAAAGACAACTTACAGAACTTATCACAGGAATAAGTGCATTAAATTTGCCAGTTTTGTTATATAAAATGTCAGGCTAGAGGGTCTAATTGTTGCTTACAGGGTCAAAATCTATGAACATGCTAATATATAAACTTGAATTGTGACAGATCTAGGCATGTGTTTAAGTGCTTTTCTGTATTAGGTTCTAAGTTTTAAAATTACTTTTGTTGCAAGTGGAAAATTACTGAGAGAAGGGAACACTACTCTGCAAATTAAAAAAAAAATAAAATCCTTACCAACAATATATTTGATCCTAATTGCAGCTAGTAAACACCATTTTTAGAAGTAATTCCTAAGACTTTTAATTATGGATACAGTAGACACATAAATATTCTTACTGTGATTACTTAAAAAGAATATAGTGGGCAGTCTGAAGCAGTCTACAAACCTAGAGACAGTGCAGAGCAGATAATTATACAATTGGGAATATGTCAGCACCTATACTCTGAATCACAGAAAGGACTTGAAATGTAAAACATCTTTCTTTTATTTGAAATGTATGGATTTAAAAAAACCCCAAACTAATCAATCACTTTTCCTCAAGAATAGGTGTGGGTTTTTCCCCTGTAATTTATACCAAACTGTCCTTTGACATTTCATTTTGCTGTTTAAAATTGTTGTAACTTTGAATAAAACATTTTTTGTGCTTTGTGTATTGTAAATTAATTGCTCCTGTCAGATGAATAGCTCATCTTGGGAATACAGCAAATTATTGTATACTTGACAGTGTTTTTTTAGTGCACCCATGAAAACTGAAGAAAAATCATCTAAAAGAAAAACTCAAAACAAAACAACAAGCCCCACTCCTCCCTGAACAAATAAATAATAAGCAGAGCTCAGTTCATCTCAGAAAGGGCCTCCAAGCACTGTCACATCAGATATTGGAGAGCAGAGTACATTCACCCTTCAGGAAAGACATTTTAAAATTCATTTCAGTCATTGCTCGTAATTGAGTTTAACAGCTGAAAATCCTTCAGTTGACCTCCTGTCTATCTTTGTTTCTTCTAATACAATTGCTCAGAGAGCAAAAAGTCTATCCAAACAAACTAGAATGACGACAGTACACATACACATATATATATGTTCACATATATTACAACAATATGTTGTATATGTACAACAGCATATTGTATTGTGTATGTGTAATATATGTTTGCATTGTTGCTAAATACATATAACAATAGATATTTTTATATATCCACCGTACCCCTACACACAGAATAAAAAACCATCAAAGCTATCTGTTTGGGAATGTTAGAACTGATGCAGGTAAGTAATCACAATTGTTTAAATTGGGGTTTTTTTCCATACACAAAGAAAATCTCAGAGCCACATGGTACAAATAGATCACATATGGAAACTAATTCAAATCCTGTCAAAGTGTGCCTGTCATCTTCAACTGAAGTGAGTGAGCAAGAAAATGGAACAACACTGCTATAAAATTTGGCACAATAAGTTTCTTTTATTTGAAAATATCTTGAGAGAATTTAGAAGCTGAAATAACCTCTTGAAAACACCGTTTTAAAGCAGGTATACTTTTCACTTCCCTACTACTCTTTCAATACCTTGAAGTTTCCAGCCATAAAATTCCCCCAGCCTGATTGGAATAATATCCCTACATTACAGCTCTATCCAGTTTTGACAAAAACTTATAATACTTTGTTCTATGGAAGAAAGATATGTGAGGAAGTACAATATACCAGCACAAACTAGATGAGGATGCCAGCAGAAATTCTGGATTTGTTGCTCTTTCATGGAGGGCCTTCTAGTGGGCCAGTCCCACTGGCACACCAAACCCTTTGACAAAAATACCAAGAATGATCTAACTGCTTAAAGGCCTGAGAATCAGCAGCTCTACCTCATGCAAAAAAGTTTTTCTTAGTTTACTTTGGCCAGTTCCTTAAATATGTTCGCTTTGCCGCTAGCAAATAATTTCATTTCAGCTTTGTCCCAGTCCTATCAGTATTTCTCTTTGAAATGCAGTCAGTTTGTTTGACTAAGCTAATAGTCAAACTATGCACTTCTGAAAGAGGCACTTACCATTATACCACCTATCAAATAGAAAAGGTGAGGGAAAAAAAAGTTTTTGCTAATTGGTTTACAAAAATATGTTCTCAGACAACGTTCAAGTTCCACTTCTAGCTTTCTTGCTGCTTCATTTCCTTCTCAGTTAATAGAACAGACAAACTTTCTCACTCCTAAGGAAAGACCAAATAAAGTTTGACATCTCTCAACTGATGTTTTAATCGTCTTCTGTATATCTTAGATAAAAGATTCTCACCCAGGTTTTCTGTTTGTTATGTTTCAGTACTTTGCCCAGCTCCACTTCTCATACCAAAAAACCCCATTCTCTATCATATCTCCACCATAAAAGAACTTACCAACCTGGAGTTTCTCTTTCAACAACATTTCTATCAAAGACCTGATCAATCTGACCTGGAGCCTGCATCTGCACCCATCATCCCAGAAAATTGCATTCTGTCCCTTCCTGAGTTATACTAAAAAAGTGGTGGTCTCCAGCCTGGGGCATTCAGTCTGTGCTGAAACTATACTACAGAAGGAGCAGTTTCCAGTTCAAGTATAGCTTGGTCATGAGTCCTGTTGATACTGATCCTGACCTATAGATTGATTTTTAAGCCTTGCTTTATCACAATGTATCTATCTGGAAATTGTTGTATCTGATCCTAACCCTGGCGTTCAGGCTAGCTCAATGGATGATCTTGGACCTGTCTCATCATCATGAAATTGCCTTTTGATAAAGACTCCTGGTTGGACTTGACCACAGTCTCCAGGTCTGTCCTGCTGCCTTGCTTGGTACTTTGGGATGGACCCTTACTGGTAGGGACAGAAGTCCCTTGTGCTTCCAACAGCTTCCTCCCTCCAGAAATACTAGTTGCAACCTGTACCAACTCCAAAAGAAGAACAATCTCTTTATTTTTTTCGTATAGAAACATACAATATGTTAAGGTATTGTTGATTTCTCTCTCTTCTTCAAGAAATTTGGGAGTTTTTCCTGAATGTATTCTTAGCATGTGTTGTAATGTATTACAGATCTGCTTCATGTACTGGAAAGTGAGTAAAAGGAAGAGAGACTTCCATATTTGGTTCATTGTTTTTACATTAAATAATTTCAATAGTAATCATGGAATCATGGAGTGTTAGGGATTGGAAGGGACCTCGAAAGATCATCTAGTCCAATCCCCCCACCAGAGCAGGATCACCTAGACCACGTTGCACAGGAACGCGTCCAGGAGGTCTTTAAACGTCTCCAGAGAAGGAGACTCCACAACCTCCCTGGGCAGCCTGTTCCAGTGCTCTGTCACCCTCTCCGTGAAGAAGTTTCTTCTCATATTTAAGTGTAACCTCCTATGTTCCAGCTTACACCCATTGCCCCTTGTCCTATCATTAGACACCACCGAAAAAAGCCTGGCTCCATCCTCCTGACTCTTTCCCTTAATGTATTTATAAACATTAATGAGGTAACCCCTCAGTCTCCTTTTTTCCAAACTAAAGAGACCCAGCTCCCTCAGCCTTTCCTCATAAGGGAGATGTTCCACTCCCTTCATCATCTTAGTGGCCCTGCGCTGGACTCTCTCAAGAAGTTCCATGTCCTTCTTGAACTGAGGGGCCCAGAACTG
>VYZX01022990.1:0-16071 GCA_013401335.1 Brachypteracias leptosomus
AAATGGTATGCAACAATTGACATAGCTAATGCATTCCCATAGCAGCTGGCTCCGGACGTCTCTGTGGCTGCTACTACTCCACGTGGCTCGGGAGGAATCCAACAACATCCGAGGATCGATGTTGTATATATTTGTATATATACCTTCCCTTGTTACCTCTGTATATCTCCCTTCCTTTGATATTCCTTTTGTTACTCCCTGTTAAAAGTTGTAATCTTGAATTCCAACTTTGTGTGAGGCCTTTCTTCCTCCCCTGGGAGGGAAGTGGGGAGGGGGAAGAGCGGTGAAACAAATTCTGCTCCGTGGGGGGTTGCCCTGAGCCTTAAACTGAGGCAAGTATACCCAACAATTAGAATCTGAGAGGGGCCCAGTTTCAAAAATTGGAGTACTTTGGATAGTTGAAATATAATTGCACAACAAAATCTTCTTTCTCCTACCTCATTCTTCCACAGAAGCCTTGTCACTGTATCTTGTAGTCAATTTTTATAACTGTATAGTTCGGGTGTATTAGGCTTGACTTCAAGCACCTATGTAATTAAGATCTGCTAACTCCATTATATGCATAAAAGGAAGAATTTGGCTATATGATAGACTTCAGCACCTGCTGTTTTGAAAGACAGCATTTCAGACAATAAGGAAGATTAAAATAAGCCTTATGGTGCGTAATAAGCACATCAAAGATTAGACAATCTTCCACAGAAGTAATTTCCCAAAATTTACTTTGCTTTAAGTTCTTATTGACAGTGAAAACCTTTCAAAGATTTTGTCAATTTACCTAATGTAGGGTGCTATTCTGCAAATAAAAGAGAACATTAAGGATCCTTCCCTCTGCTTATGAGGAATTCAGTTGTCTTTTAGGTAGCATATGTTAGCTGAGACACAAAAGTTACCTTAAAGCAATCTTCATCCCAATTATATGACATACAGTCAAAAAAGTTGCAGAAATTGTTCACATCAGCAGTCTGAAAGAAAAACTTGAGAGTTGACTTGCACTTCTTTATTTACTGTAACTTTACAAGGCAAAATGCAGGCTTTAAAAATCCAAAGGCAATAAATACATAATTTTTGCTATTTTATTTTTTCCCAAAGGATTAAAAAAAGAAGAGACAGAAATAAATCCTTTGTCATAAACAGAAACATAAAGGATAATGTGCCTGATGTAAGCTACAGTAAATGAAATAAAAACTGATATTAGTGAAGATTAAAATAGCTACATGAAAATTGTGATTGGCGCACACTTATGCACCTACTAATACTAGAGAATATACTTATTGTAAGTTACTAACTTCATATAATTTCTATTTTTTCAATAGCCTCCAGGCAAAAAATGGAGTATAAAAGCATTCATCAGTTTAATAAAGAGAAAATAAACAAGTGCCAGAATATCCTGACTCATAACAGTTGATATTGAAAGTTTTATCTCAGAGCCAAGAGAAGAGTATGACCTAATGACAAAATATGTGCATAAATAAGTTATTCAAAATGAGGAAAAAAGGAGCAATAATAAGGAAAGAGATTGGACTTGGGAGTCTGAATCATTATATCTGATCAGGAGAGTATTATGGGTCCCAGTGGAAAACATGTAACCTAATAAAAATGTGATGGTGTGATACAAGATTTGTTAAAAATCTGACAGTAAAAAAGCAATTTTCTACAAAAATATTAGGGTTGAGGTTTTTAAATCAAAATAAAATAAAGTTTTAAAAAATATTCCTAGCATGAGTAGCAGAATATTGTTTTAATTTACTTTTTGTATTCAGGTGCAGTATTTATTTTTTTGTGTAACCTGTCTCCAAAAATACAGTAGATACTGAGTTGATTTCTTGCAGTAAAGTTGTTTTAGGTCCATTCCCCCATCAGGATTTTTGTTTTGTTTTGTTCTAACATTTCTGAGAAGTATTTTATGGCATCAAGTTTACACCTGTGTCCAACTCTCCCCAAAGTCAGTATTTTTATCCATAAGATGTACAGTTTATATGTCATCAAAATCCCATCCTTGTTGGATAAGAAACCCTTTATTGCTTTTCATGGAGGGACATATTTGAGTCACATGACCTCGTCCAGTGCAGCGTTCTAGAGGGAGAGCTCCTAGCTGGAGTTATCTGCCACGAGATTTCCCTCTATTGACATTTTCAGCTGTCACAATGTCAAAACAGGAATTTGATAAAAGTTTGTTAAAATGGGAGCTTCAATATCTGAAATGCATTACCTATATTTTTGAGGTAAAGTGAATATCCATCTGTTTGGTGTTGGATTCTCAAATAGAGATGCAAATTCAAGAAAATTCTATTCTATTAAGATCAATATGAGATCATAAATGCTAGCGAAAAATGTGCTCTTGGAAACAGCATCATGTTGTATGTCATCTTATTTAGAATAAACTTCAGAAAGAACACACACAGCATGGATGGTCTAAACAAGTTATTTGCTGTAATAGCTTTTCCATACTAAAGAACTTACTTTAGAAGCCAGGTTTTGTTTGGCTCTTTTTATTACCAGAAACAAACTCCTGACAAATAACCTGCTGAAGTAACTGGATCTAATAGAGAAATAGTCCAGAAAAATGTACTAAATCCTTCAGGGTTTTATATAGTCTTTTAATCACACGATATTGCAAGGAAGTGCCAAAATGCAAAAAAAACCAAACCCAACATTTAAAAGTTTTTTTTTTTGCCATGGTTTTTTGTGTTGTTGAAAAGCTGTCTTGAAGTTGCCATTCAAAAACCAACCAACCAATCAAAGACAACAAAAAACCTACCACCACAAAAAAACAGGTTATCACTTTTGCTACTACTCTGGCTACATTTGCCATAGGTGTACTTAGAAAGTACACCATGTATATTGTTACACCATGCCAGTAAAGCTGTCTCACTATGGTCACATATCTTTATTATGTCTGGCAAAGTGTACCTTTCTCACAGAGACCTGACAAAAATACAGTTTTTCCGCTGTAGTCTACAGGATAGGGTTTTGCTGCTACAGCTAAATCAGTCTCAAATTGCACCTCATCTATCCCAACTGACATGGCTATTCTGGCAGAAGTCTGCAGCATAAATATACCATCAAGCAAGAGAATACCATTTTCCATTATATTCCCAAATAGGTAAACATGAAAAGATAAATAAACAGATGCATGGGCAGCCATATATGGTGTTCATCATTACTGTAAACATGTTAAGACTTTTAAGGCAGAAAATAATATGACATGAGAGATAAAGTGGTTAACCACTCATTTCTTGAAACTCAGGTGAAGTTCCATGTAATATCCACAGACATGATTCAACATTTTTCTTGAGAACAATTAACTATTTTTATTACAAACATATTCATGTGTGGTGGACGTATGTGAAACTATATAAGACAGAAATTATCATAAAGAAATTATTTAAAATAAGAAACAGAAATTAACTAATATAACACAGAAGAAGAAAATTATAAGGAAAAAAAAATCAGTATATCCTTCTGAGATAATGTAATATAGCAGCAACAGCACAACCTTTACATCTGTAACACCAAAGGTGTCATTTCTGCAAGGTGAGTTTTGTAAGTGAAAGACACCTTGAAGGTGCACATCCAACCCCTCTGTCTATTATAAGTAGTCATGCTTAGCAGTCCAAAATCAACAGTCTGCGTTAAAACCACAAGACACGATCATGAGAACAAAAATGTAAACTCTGATGCAAAAGCCAACTCAATTTTGAGAGTAGCAATCTTGATCAAATGAAAAAAAAAAAAATCTTGGATATTTGCATAGGAAGAGAAATCAGATCCTCATATCAATTTGTTTTGTTACTGTCTTAAACCTGTATATATAACATTTGATTACAAGGGCCCTCTTGCAGGAGTCATGTAGTCTGATGCACTGTTTAAATATTGTCAAGTATTAAATTGTTTTAGCTTTTATAATAATGCAATAAAGTCTCTGTATGTTTAAATGCAAAAGCCTGATATGCAGATAGAAGTTAGAATTGCATTTGCCCAGATTCCTGAGCCACATGGGTCTGTTGGCATTCCATGTACACGTATTGGGAAAATGTATTTTACATGAGTACTTTAAAATGTTTTTAATATATTTTTTATTTTCTGTGTTTATTATCTTATATACTTTTCTTGTAACTGTTTCAAAAACACAGTAATTAATTGCTATGGCTAGATTACCCAGATGTGGATGAAAAACTGGATGTGAGCCACCAATGCTCAATTGCAGCCCAGAAGGTCAATCACATCCTGGGCTGCATCGAAAGAAGTGTGGCCAGCAGATCAAGAGAGGTGATTCTGCCCCTCTACTCTGCCGTGGTGAGACCTCACCTGGAGTACTGCATCCAGTTCTGGAGCCCCGAGCACAAGAAGAATGTGGACATATTGGAGTGTGTCCAGAGGAGGGCCACCAAAATGATCAGGTGAATGGAGCATCTCTAGTATGAAGACAGACTGAGAGAGCTGGGGCTATTCAGCCTGGAGAAGAGAAGGCTCTGGAGGAACCTTATAGTGACCTTCCAGTACCTAAAAGGGGCCCACAGGAAGGCAGGGAAGGTCTATTCAAAAGGGTTTGTAATGATAGGACAAGGAGTAATGGTTTTAAGCTAGGAAAGGATAGATTTAGACTGGATATTAGGAAAAAAGTTCTTTAATATGAGGCTGATAGATCAGTGGAATGGGCTGCCCAGAGAGGTGTTGGAAGCGCCATTCCTGGAGTCATACAAGGTGAGGCTTGATAGGGCTCTGAGTGGCCTGACTTAGGTAGAGATCTCCCTACTTGTGTAGGGAGGTTGGACAAGATGACCTCTAGAGGTCCCTCCCAGCCTAAAACATTCTATGATTCTATGATTAAGTTCTTAGACTCAGCTGAGAGGTGGGAAAATGCTTCAGAAACTCTCCTAGGAAGCAGAGATACAAGATCACAATTCCTTCCTGTTCCCTGTGACACTCACTCATCGCACTGACTTTTCTAGCCCTGGGACTCCTCTAGTTGAGTCACTTTCTATCAAGCAGTACAGCCTACCCTAGAAATGAGCCGGAATCCACTTGTCTGTATGATGTTAACCCCAACATATAGCCATGAGGTACTGAGCTGGTAGACTCAGGCTGAGAAACCATAATACTCTGTCCTCATAGCCAGCTGGAGATGTAATACTTCGACAAACTACAAAGGATTGAAGTTGGGCTCTCTAAAACTTGAAGTCTGACTGAAAGCTTTACACAATGGTTTTGACACTAGCCAGTAAGCTTGGTTTCAGGGCAGTTCTTGGGATAGGCTTTTTTTCCCCAGAAGGACATAAGTCTTTCAATCTACCAGTCTCTTTGTCACAGAAGAAACTTGTTCCACCAGGATTCAAACCATATCTATACTCATAATTCAGATAGGTGAAGCAGATGGATGAGAAATGAGATGTTGAAGAAAATTATTGCTCCCTTAATTAAGATAGGAGTATAGTCTACTCTCTAAATTATCTTTTTATGTTATCTGATTTTATTTCCAGAAACTGTGTTTTGATTTGGGTTGGGTTTTTTTTTTTTTTCTGATCATTTAATGCTTGAAAACAGAATTCTCCTTCAGCATAATAAAGTCTACAGCTCTGGCTACCTCTTATAGTTAGTAAGGGAAAATAATATGGAGAAGCTTGAGTCCTGAACCTAAACTATGCTCATCTGTATTCCTAATTGTTAAGTGAATTACTGGCTTTGATTTGGATTTTCAAAAATAAAATGTAATCTCTTGTAAAGATAGTGCTAGCTGCAAGTTTTTGGGACACATATTAGCCACTTTTTTGGGGCATTGTACCTAATGGTCAGTCTCTTCTATTTAGTAGGATAAACACAGCCATTGATTTTACATAATTATCTTTATATCACAGGAAAGGTTTATAATTTGATATTTTAATCCACTTATATCAGAATTTCTTATTACTTTCTTCCTTCCACTCAAAAACTGACTAAAATGGCAGAAGTTTAAGCTTAGCTCAATTAAAATCGTTTGCTTAGAGAAGTATGAATATCTGACTCTACTAAAGCCAAAGGAATTTCACATTTACTGTGGTATGGTCACATGCTCATACAGAGCTCCTAAGGCTATCTCAGATAGACTTTGGATCAGTTAACAGTATGTCAATTGAGAAATCCCTTCATTAAGGTCATAGGTCTCAAATTAATTTGTTTAAGGCCATCACAGTGTAAAAGTAGCTGAATTAAGATGGTCTCAGTTACAGTTTTCTGTATTGAAATTGTTTTACTTAATGCTCTAGGGTCTTTTTCTTCCCTGCAGGACACAAACTGCCTCTATTAAAGTCAGTGGAAATTGCTAATATTTTGCAGGGAGGAATAAGGCCTTGAGATTAAGAAGCCTGCATTAATAACATCTCAGTTAAGATGATTTCTTTCAGAAATACCTTTTAAAAACAGCTGTTAAAGTGATTTAGGAGCACTAAAGTGCCAAATCACATATTTGTAGCAACTGCTAAGATGTAGGTAAAGCACTTCAACAGCTATGAGGCAATGATTTAACAGTGAGATGACTTTTTTCTTTTTTCCTAATTCCCCTTCTCTTAACATTGATGCTGATGCTTTATAAGCTAGAGACAAAATATGAAACTAAAATAGTAATAAATTCATAATATTCAGTTACAGACTTCGCATAACAACATCCTATTGACTGACATCACCAGGTTCAGTGTCCCAAAATGATATCCAAGGGACATTACCTTCACAAGATATATCTATCTTCTTCTATTCCTCCCTTCTCTCTTCTTGGATAACACTCAGCTGTAATCAGCCAATGGTCTGTTTCAGTCATACTCTAGAGCTGTAACCTTAGGTGAGCTCAGCTATTCTAACAAGTAAATGGACTTATAAATGGTGCTGAAGTTACCTTCAACATAAGCTGTGTGTAGTCACACTGCCTCAGCCTGTACCAGAGCACAGACTGTCTGTCCAAGTGGCAAAAAACCCAGAGGTTAATTGCTTGTCTGAGTGCATAGATTAAGAATATGCCAAGCTTTTAGCCTTTTAATGTTATTGTTATTTTCACATTTCTTTAGGTAAGATTGTTAAATTTGGAAAACAAAACAACCAAGGAAAAAAACCTTCAAAAAATTTTCTCTCAAATAATAACAATATTCTTTTTTCATTCTGAATAAATTTAAAGTGGATTTGCTACAATTGAAAAAAAAAACAAACTTGGCTTTAATTTACAATGACCTATACAAAGCTAAATGAAAATTAAAAAAAGACCACAGTTAGTTCATTAGATTGGCATTTTAAAGGTTTACAAGTTTGGTCTCACTAAGTGAACACTTGGTAAATTTAGATGTTACTGTAAGGCAGCAACAACAATGTGTGCTAATATAGAACATATAAGAATCATTGGCTATGTAAAACTCATTCTGATGAGGTTTTGTTATGCTTCAGGTTGGTAGGTTGTAAGTACAATATTTGGTGTTCTTAAGAGAAGGAAAAACATGTATGTAAGTCTTTTTCTTCATTGTTCAGTCAGGCCCTACCTACACAATGTAAATAGGTAATGTTTTAAATTTTTTAGTGCTTATCTTTTCTTTTTTTATCACTTTGCATTTGCTATGAAGACAAATTGAATCCATTAAAGGCATAAAAATATTTAAAAGGTCTTATTTAAAATCATTTCAGTATAAAAAAGGTCAGAAATTAGTCTTTCTTACTGAGATGCTGATTTTCATCTTGCCTACCTTTTAGTTGCAGTGAAAGGTACAGAACTTAAGTATAAAAATAAGTACGAAATTCAAGTTTGTCCTATAGTTATAATTGTGGCGTAGCTGGATAAAAGGGCTGTGCCTGTGTTGCATACCTAGTGCACTTAAGTCATTAACTCCTTGGGTGATCCAGAAACTCCCCATGTAGATGTCTGCATAGAGAAGATAATGGAATAATTTAGACAATAGACTGACTTGAGACAGTGATTGACCAAACTCATAGCCACCCCTCCAATTAAGGATTGTACTAATTGGTGCAGAAGCTCTCATGGTGGAAATTTTAGACTTCCCTGCAGATTTCCCCTAGGAAACCTTGCAGTCCCTGCACCAATTTCTATGCTTAAATATGTTGATTAACATCCTGGGTGGAGAAACTTGCTATCTCAGAGAATCTCAAGAAGTTCCTGCTGAAAAATTGATCAAATTCTACATGGATAAGTCCAATGGGGCACTCTTTTGTAGTAATTTAAGAGAATTAGAAGATGTTTTGCCTGTAACTTGAAATAAGCCATTGCTGTGGAACTTGCATATGATGGAGGTGTCACACAGGACCAATGCCAGGTGGATGGTAAGAAATGAGTAGACCATCAGGTTGAGGAGTCTCAGCTGACTCATCTGAAGATATTACTGCAGGGCCCCCTGCAATGGAGATGCCTGTCTCTGGACAGCCACCAACTATTGTGTTCAAGAGATTTGATTCCCCACACAAGCATTACCCTGTGCCAAGATCCCAGTGAATTAGATTTTAGCAAACGCTCCGTCTGTGAGTGTCTATGAAACATAATAATCAAAAAGTTAGTTGCCTAGTCTAAACTCAGGGGAAGTAGTGTCACCTCCATAGCATGATTTATACCACCTACTTTTTAGAGTTAAAAATGTGTAATTCCTCTCTAAGAGTGTTATACTAATTATACTGAGATGCAGGTGTGCTAAGGGCACTCAGGTTCACCATTTGCACTCAGGATACTGTCTCGTGCATCCTGTGATGCAGCTGTGATTACACAGCTGCAAAGCCTCTTTCCCCCACCATCACTCTTTTCCTCTTCCCTCACCTCCATCTATATAAAGGCTGGAAACATGTCCTTGATTTTGCTCTGATTTGGCAAAATACCTCATCCAATAACTTTCATCCAAATATTGCTAATTTAAGTACACAACTTTAAGAGTAATTTACAATGAAAAACCAGGGAAACTTTATTGCAGGAAATGTATGGGAAGAGGAATGAAAGCCACTTAGTGAAAAGGAGAACCTTCAATTGTAACTTGATACTTCTGAAGTTGCTACTGCTGCTAGTAGCATCCTAAGTTATCCAGTCCTGTATCCATGCCAAATCCTCCCTTGTGCCAGCATAACTTGGTAGTGGTAAAAAGAACCAAGAGTGATTGTAATGAAAACTCACACAGAAGAAGGAAACAATTATTTTTCAGCTCCATCAGTTCTTCAGTGGGGTTCATTGCACAGTGGTGGAGTGAGGGCAGGTGTGAGTGGTAAGAATTGCTTCTGGCAGTGCTAGTATATGACAGCTTAAAGTATTTGTAAACCACCAGCCCTTTGTGCCCAGTGTGTTGCATTAAAGACAAACCAACAAATCTTTCCAGAGCCTTTAAGGGCTTATTTAATAGTATACAATACATAAAGACTGGTTTGTCCATCAATTGAGAACTAAGTCTGTAAACTTCAGTGAAGAATTAGCAGCTTCTTAATCGAGCATGAATATTCATAAAAATAGGGAAAAAAAAAAAAAGTTGTTTAGATGTTACCCAAAAAAGGTTGTATTCGTTACTGTCTTTCTTACAGGACACTTATATCTCCTCTGTTACTCTAACCATTTCTTTTAGAACATAACCAGAAGATAAGCTAAATCAAACTTACTGATTTAAGAATTAAAAATATACAATTCTATCTTAGCTTTTAAATAACAAGAGAATCTGGAGTTTTAGAAGATCATTATATGCATTCTGTGGTACTCTCACAGTATGTACATATGGTAATATGTTTGCCTACTCTTTTCTTGCAATCAGCCAGATTCTTAGGTCACTCTTCAGAAGAAAAAAAAAATGGTAAGGACATTCACGGTTAAGTTCAAGTCTTAAAAGCAGTATTATCAACAAAGCATTAAGTAAAGGAATTTGAAGAGATAAGACCTTCCTCACCATTAAGTGCCTCATACATAAATCTATCAGTTCTATTTTAAGTTCTTTTGACTTTGTAAAACTTAAAACATGTCAGACAAATTGCATAGAAAAGGAAAAGAAAAAGTAAATAATTCTTTAATTATAAGAACATTTTAGAAACAACAAAAAATCATTTGAACAAATATTTTTTTAAATGGTGTATTTTCTAAATTATGCTCAGCATTGACAAGTCTTGAAAAGTGACAGAGTAAATAGAAAGTGATAAAAAAAACCCCAACAACTTTAATTCATAAATTGACAAGAGCATTTTTTTTTTCTAAAAAACCCAACCAATCTAAACAAAAAAAAGCAACCAACCAAACAAAAAGCCTAAAACCAGAAGTCTATATACCAAATGATCCAGAGTATGTTTCTATAACTCATGGAAAGTACCTTAGTATAGGCCTACGACAAATAGGTAAAACTTAAAGGAAAATAATATTTTTAACACCTGTTTTGTGCATTAGAATCAGATGCGAGATTTTGGTTAAAATGCTTAGTAAAGTTTTCACATATAAAGAACCTTCAGATATTGATTTATGTAATGTATCTCTCATAAAAAAATCAACATTGAGGCACTCAAAGCAACCATCCCAGAACTATTGTCATCAGCCATGATTCCATTCTCTGCGATTCAGACTTAAGACAAATGAATTATGATCAGGTTAAGTGACTCATCTTCACTCACTGGCTCCAAATCTTCATTACAAAAACAAGTCAGTATGTATCCTTGTGTATTGTGTATCTGTAAGCTGCAGAAGATACTTCTGTTAAAATCTTCAGAGCTAGCACTAGAAATTAAATTGCAATAATATCCATAGCTAAGACACCAAAATTAAGAAAATGTCAAAAAAATTTATTATCACTATAGATTCTCTGTGATTTATTCCTAAATTATAGTAATAAATATCTTAAGATTAAGATATTCCTGCAACAATGAATGGCAAGGAGAGAATGTGAAAACATCATTATGCTCTGTATTGCAATTTTGTTCACCCATTTTTTGTCTACTCATGTTTGACAATGCAACACTTTGCTTTTCCTGCATCCAATGACTGAATTTAAATTTGAAGTTATATTACCTTGCACTGAAATCTCATAATATCTAGCATGCAAAACAAAGTCAGAAATGGCTTTTTCTACATGGATAAGAGGCTTCTAAGAGCTATTTAGAGCAAAATCTAATTGAAGTCAATAACAGAACTTCTATTTACCTCACCATGTACTTATATAAAAATGATGATGTTATTGATTCAGTATGTAATGCTTTTACCTCTAATTCAAAACCTATCCAATGTCATATTCAGGATTCTGGTCTTAGTATTTTGGGCACAGGTAGTGTTGCATTGTCTTTGAAAATTTTCAGGAAAAGATACCATCTGATAATCTTTCAGAATCATAAACTTCTTTCTAAAAATTTAATTCCAGCAATCTGAACATTTATACCTATCAAAACCACAAGGCATTTCTGATAGTAGGGTTGCTGCAAACTCTGTAATCCTGGCCAATTCCAAGTAGGTTAATTACATTGTTTAACTAAATTGTCTATGTGTTTTTCATATGCATAATATTCTCTGCTTTCCATTCAAAATTACTGTTTTAATATATTTTGGTGAATTCTGTTTTGTAAGAGGGAGACGAAGTTCCTCACACAAATTAATAACTGTTTAAAAAGTAGGAAACAGGGAGAATATTAAAGAAAAAAAGATTAGAGATCAGATTTTGCAGTGTTGGGCATTTATGAATGTAAACTTAGATTTTTATTTAGACTAATGAAAACTCAACAAAAGATCCAGAAAGAAAGATTCACAGTGAGTTGTCAGTCTGCAATGAAACAAAGTTATCTGGGAAAAATGAAAAACAGCTGTGAGGACCGAAGAAGGCTCACATAGTCAAATGCATGAGACACCAATGACAAACGAAAGTCAGTGAAGATAAATGTAAAGTGAAACACAGTAGAAGAAACAATCAGATTTTCATAGATGGACTCAGAGCAGTGGAATGTGTCCTTGGGATTACACAGATAGTTATATGAATACTTTAACTGAGTGACAGTCAAAACAGTAGTGTTAGGAAAGGAATAGAGAGCAAACCAGAAAACTGTTTTGCCACTGTATAAATTCAGCTTTCCCTTAGATCCTAGATCTTGATTAATATGTTGATTTTTTTGCAGATTGTTTTTGTCTTCTGTTTTCAGAAATAATATATTAGAACTGGAGAAAGGCAAATATTATACTCATTTCTGTAAAAACCTGGAAGGGATCTACAGGTCAGTCAGTCTCAATTTGGTCTATGAGAGTTCCCCAGGGAGTGAGTTCCCTTAGAAGCCATTTCTGTTGACTGGAAATAGCCAACATGTAATCTAAAGGTAATCCATGCTTGATCAACCTGATTGACTTCTGTGATGAGTTTACTAGCTCTGCAGATGTGGTAGACAGTACTTACTCTGACTTTATCAAGTCTTTGAACCCTATCTCCCATGGTGTCTTTATTGGGGCATTATGGTCTAGGTGGATGAACCACTAGGTAAGTGAAAATTGGATGGATCATCATACTCAAAAGGCAGTGATTCATAATCTATGTAGAGACTGGTTACAAGTAGAGTTCCTCACAGGCTAATTTGGGGGTTTATCATGTCTAATAGCTTATCAATGACCTGTAGACTAGATTAAGTTTGTCTTCATCAAGTTTGTGGATAACACTGACAAGGGAGGTTCAGTTAATATGCTGGAGGACAGGGCTGAAATTGAGAGGCACCTAGAAAGGCTAGAAGAATGGGCTAACAAGATCCTTATGAAATCAAATGATCCAATGAAATAACAACTACAAAGTCTTGTGCTTGAGGCTGACTAATCCCCTGCAACTGTATAGACTGCCAGAAAGCAGCTCTGCTGAAAAGGACATGGTGGGCAGTAGGCCAAATATGAGTCATCTCTGTGCCCTGGCAGAAAAACTCATTGCATACTGAGTTGTATCAACAAGAGCATAGCCAGTAGATCAAGGGAAGCAGCCCAGAAAGCCAATCATATCCTGGGCTGCATCAAGAGAAGCGTGGCCAGCAGGTTGAGGGAGGTGATTCTCCCCCTCTACTCCACCCTTGTGAGACCCCTAGAGTACTGCGTTCAATTCCGGAACCCCTATTACAAGAAAGATATGGACATGCTGGAACATGTCCAGAGGATGGCCATGAGGATGATCAGAGGACTGGAGCACCTCTCCTACGAGGATAGACTGAGAGAGTTGGGGTTGTTCAGTCTGGAGAAGAGAAGGCTCCGAGGCGACCTTATGGTGGCCTTCCACTATCTTAAGGGGGCCTATAAGAAAGCTGGGGAGGGACTTTTTAGGATGTTGGGTAGTGGTAGGACCAGGGGGTCAAAACTAGAGGTGGATAGATTCAGATTAGACATTAGAAAGAAGTTCTTCAGCATGAGGGTGGTGAGACACTGACACAGGTTGTCCAGGGAGGTGGTGGAAGTCACATCCCTGGAAATTTTTAAGGCCAGACTGGTTGGGGCACTGAGTAACCTGATCTAGTGGGAGGCATCCCTGCACATGGCAGGGGGGTTGAAACTAGGTGATCTTTAAGGTCCCTTCCAACCCTGACAATTCTATGATTCTATGATTATTGCCCTTTATTCAGCAATTAATAGACTCCCTCATGAATACCTCAATCATTTTTCAGGACCTTGGTACAAGAAGTGTTTATAAAGCTGAATGAGTGCAGCAGAATCCAGAGTTCAGCAGAAGATCACGAAGATGGTTGGAGGCTGGAGCACTTAATCTGTGAGGAGAGGCTAAAGGAATGGGGCTTATTCATCCTGAAGAAGAGAAAATAGCAGCCCTCTAATATATAAGAAGAGGCTAGCAAAGAACACAGAGCAAGGTTCCTTAGCAGAGTGGACAGACAGAGAGCAAGAGACACTGGTGGTGAACTCAAACAGGGAAAGTTCAAGGGCATATGAGGAAAAGAATCTCATTAAGCACTAGAGACATGATGGTCAAAGAGGTTAAGGGATCTTTGTGCTTGGAAGTTTTCCAAACTCAAATGAGCTGTGGAAACCAGGGAACCAGGTCTAAATTCACTGTCTGCTCTGCTCTGAGCAAGAGCTTGGGCTAGATGACCTCCCAACATCCATTCCAATCACAATAATGTTATGATGTTGTTCATATGTATCTAGGACCCAAAAGACTTCTCAGAAATAAATAGTTCATAGCTGAATTTGTCCCAGATGATGATCTGCTCTGGACTGTGATGGAGAACCATATCTAGAAAGTAGAGACAATTAAGAGTTAAAATGGAAGGATGTGGTTCTGTAGAGATCCAGTACTATTCAATATGTAACCATTTAGATAATGGAAGCATAAATTAGATTTATTAAATTGACATAGCACATCAAATTGGAAGTCATAAGCATAAATTGCAGGACAGATTCCAAAATCAAAACAATATTGTCAAATGGAAGAAGTGTTTCGGAAGAAGACAAAAATCAATAAACATAAATACAAGATTCTGCCTTTTGATTAGAATATTTATTTGTCCAACTGGCTACATAACAGTAAAACTGGATCTGGGGAACATTAGCTTAACATGCATCAATGATATTTTGTAGCTTTAAGACTACAGATCAGCACACTGAAATACATCAACCAAATATGAAAGACAGGTAGCAATATTTCCCTTCTACCAGTGCTAGTACAGCTTCAGATGGGTCATGTACAGGAATCAAACTACAAGAAAGATGTGGGTAGAGAAACTCCTGGCATAAATTATCAAGAGTAATGTAGAACACTATTCACGTGACCTGTGAAGAAGGCTTGAAAGGACTGCGATTGTTTAGTCTAGACAGGGAGACAGAAAAGAAACATAATACTACTTTTGAAATATGTAAAAGGGTTCTGCAAAGTGAAAAAGAACAATCTGTTTTCTATCTGTGTAGAGGACAGGTCAAGAAGCCACGAGCTGAAATTGCAGCATAAGAGCCTTGTGTGACATTAGGAAAACTTTCTGACTTCAAGCATAGTAAATCACTGAAATAAACTGATAAGGAAAGTGGTAAGAGTCTGCATCAGCTGTGGACTTTGAGAACAGGCTAGAGAGACCTCTGTCAGGGATGCTAAAGGTTTAATTGTTTCAGCCTGAGGATTGAGAGGTGAAACAGATGACCTGCAGAGATCTTTTCTAACTAGAGGCATAGAATCATGGTAAGACTGAAAACATGAAGTTTCTCTTACTAAAGAATGCATAATTTCATAGAAATAGAAAGGTTCAGCCTTTATGAAAAAAAGATGCTTTCTCATGCAACTATGCTTTCCAATGGTGATAAGCAGTTCTGCTGTTCTTAAGATGAGGAGCCCTAAGGATAAATTTATGTACCCTGGGTTCAAGCAGTTAATTGTTTTGAAAAGCTTCTCCTGCAAAACACAAATTAAAATAGAATGGACTGAAACACGGAAAGTTGAAGGGAAAGTTTTCAACAAATGAAGAAATGAAAAAATATATTAAAAATATATGATCCTACTAAGCCTGTGAGTGTGTGAAGTCCTGTGCATGGAAAAAGAATGTGTTGGAGGAGAAGGCAAGTCATCACTGCAAAGGATGTGACTTATCAGTAATGTCTCTGGTGTTTAGGAGCTCTGGAGGTTCTCACTCGATACCTTCTTCGTTGATGTTTCACTATGGATACTGATGCTTCAGAACAAACTTTAGAATCATCCGCATGCCAGC
Organism: Brachypteracias leptosomus; assembly: GCA_013401335.1. Classification (NCBI taxonomy): domain Eukaryota; kingdom Metazoa; phylum Chordata; class Aves; order Coraciiformes; family Brachypteraciidae; genus Brachypteracias; species Brachypteracias leptosomus. The sequence continues at coordinate 15,622 of VYZX01022990.1, forward strand.
ACTTAAATACCCTTGGAAAAGGGGTTGTCAGGAGGCAGGAAGGATATAGTATATACTATAAGTTACTTACAATTTGCACTCCAGTTAGCACAAAGCTTTTGTAAACATAAGAAAAGTCCCTTTACTTTCTGATAAAATTAGCGACCTGTGTTGGTTCTCTATATAAGAGTTACTATAGTAATTATTATATAGTAGCTGAGAAATAAAATCTAGATCCACTGTGGGTGCTAATCAACAGAATAACATTCACTTCAGTAGAACTGCCAGTTTATTCCAGCTCAGTATCAGAACAAAAATGTCATATGTCCAAAAAATGCATCTATTTTTAATATTAAAAGGCAATTTGTCAATAGGCTTTTAGTTTTCTAAATTGTTTAACTATCCTATTTTGAAAAATCAGTTCATTTATTTATCTTTCTAATTTATAGTCATGTCTCCGTTTAAGGCTCA